>CAWUER010000279.1:0-73981 GCA_963921195.1 Pegoplata infirma
AATATGTACATTTTTTAAATCGTCCACTTTGTTGTAGAGATTATTCATGGGGGAAATTTCGCAAAATCCAATTTTTTTTCTCTTGAAGAAATGTTACACAATCTAACAATGTCTGAAAATCTGGAATGTCTCCTATAAACAAAATTCTTACAATCAAAGGTTTTATATATGAAGGCCTTAGTGCACAAACTTGATAAGCAACTTTTTATTTTTTGGTGTCTTTCACCATCTACTGATGTTCCTTTGACAAATTTTTGACAGATGTTTTATTTAGATCCTCAGTACAAGTATCTTGAGTATGAAAGTTCCTCAAAAGATTCATTTTTATCATTATTTCAAAAGTTTTAAGGCAAAAAACACTATAAAATTAAATGTTGCTTATCGAGTTTTTACAATAAGCCCTTCATATATAGAAAAATTAATAAACAAATGCTAACCGAGAAAAACATATTTAAATTTCTTATGTTCAAATTTCACTTGTGTTATCCCAAGACGTTTGTAAAAATGCCTGCGAAATTTGTACTCTTGCCCAAAACATTAAATCAGGATAATATTTTGCGTAAGATTTGGGTGTACTTGTCAAAGCAAAGTTTTTTTAGAAAAAATAATGTTATATAACTTTGCTATTCCATGCAAAACGAATTGAAATAGAGTCGAGGACCCCATTAAAAAACCAAAAGAGCTGTACATTTCGTGAGTGCAAAAAAAGTGCAAAAAAGTGTTTTTACATTTTGGAGAGTAAAAAAGATTCGGCACCAAAGAATATAACACTCTCACTTGTTTTATGTTCATTTGATAAACAAATGGAACATTTTCAAGCGAAAAGCTTAGACTTGGTGAAAAAGTAGTTTTGGTAAAAATAAATGATTACTTTTTCACGAAAAACATAATTATGTTAAAAAAAATTTAATGAACCCAAAATTTTTGGTGAAAAAAAATTTTGATGAAAAAAAGTTTTTGATGAATTTTTTTTATGAAAAGAAAAATTTTTTGATGTAAAAAAAAAAATTGATGAAAGAACAATATGAACAAAAAAAAAATTTTGGTGAGAGAAAAATTGATAATAAAAATTTGAGAAAAAAATTTAATGAAAAAAAATTAATGAAAAAAAATATGGTAAAAAAAATTTGATGAAAATAAAAATTTGATGGGAAAAAATTTGATAAAAAAAAAAAAGTTGATGAAAAAAATTTTTTTTTTGTTGAAAAATAATTATGTTACTTTTTTTTCACCAGCTGGTGAAAAACGGTTTTATTCACCACGAGGTGAATTATTATCAAGTTACAAACCCAAGTTGTTAAAATTTTTGGTTTTAAGAAAATGAAAATAGTAATTCTTGTTTTCTTTTTCGTTAAGTTAGGTTAGGTTGGATGGGCGTCCGCCAATTTGGCGAATTCACTCGGAGGCCATAAGGCCCATTGTGATTCCCCTAAAGTTGTCTCCCTACTCCCCTCTGATATGCAAAATTCTACCTCTCAAACCACCCCGATTCTCTAAGGTATTCTGCTAGAGATGTCAATGGGACACTGTTTAGGCAATCTAGGTCATCAAAAAATCGTTGCCCCAAATACTTAAGACGACGTTTCATCAGACCCGGACATTCACACAACAAGTGCTTCAATGACTTCTCCTCCTCCACCTCTCCACAACTTCTACAAAAGTCCCTGTCAGAAATTCCCATACGAACGGCCATTTGGCCGATTATACAGTGTCCTGTCAGTACTCCTACTAATAGGCTGACCGTCCGTTTGCCAAAGGTAAGATGACTTTCTGTCCTCTTAGGATTTGGCAGTGGCCACATGGTTCGTGATATCCTGCACGTGGTCAGCGATATCCACCTATCCCTCATCCTATTCTCTGATATCCTATCAATTTCGTTCATCAACTCCACTATAAGAACCGAGATATCAGGTTCGACACGTTCCCCCACCGACTCGGAGCCATTTCTTGCACATTCATCAGCTAATTAGCTTGACTTCTTTTTCGTTAATTGTTAGCTTATATAGTCAAACTGAGGTGGCGTCCTGCAACTTTTTTAAAATTAGATACCAGCCTAAAAACAATATCATGTTAAAAATTTAATTTATTACTTACATTCTCACATTAACATATAAATATTTACTAAAATTTTATACACAAACCTGCTGCAAAGTAATTGTCTTCTGTTTTGTTTAGCAAAAAAAACAGAAACCTATAACAATTGATTGTTTAATTGCATCAAAACAATTAAAAAAAATATTTTAACTTTTTGTTTTTGTAAGCCATAACAATTATTGTTTGCACAATAAATGTTAATAGTAAAATTAAATAGCTGGAGCAATTACTTTTATGCATCAATAGATTTGAAATATGCGTCAATAAAATATTTTTTTTTTAATTTTCGTAAAATAATTTCAACCTAAACTGGTAACAATGTTTGTTGTCTAATTGTAGTGAAACAGACCAAGAGATATAGAGGGAACCGAACCCACGACTCCCACGTTCTAAGTTTTTTGTTCAGTTTGTTTGCCTTAGACTCGGAAATATTTGTGAAAGAAAATTGCCCAAATTCTAAGAGCGATGCTATAAGAAATGTGTCGGTAATTGAGATTTCTTTAATAAGAAAATTTGTCTATGCAAAAAATTTTACATGATATGAAGAATTTTCCTAAATATAATTAGCGGTAAGAGTGATTCATCCAGAACTAGTTCTAGAATAAGTTCTATTATAGAACTTCTATAATAGTTCTAAAGTTAGCTCTAAGTCCGTCTTAATTATGAACCAGATCTGAAACCAGGTCAACAAAAGTGGTTCGGAGAAAAAAAAAAATAGAGAGGCGAAGGTGTCAAAAATTGAGTTGTTAATGTACAACTTGAATACATGTATTTGTAGACAAAGTACGATTTTTAAACACGTATTGTGTGGTGACTTCACATCGACAATCTACGTGGGATACATTTAAAAAAGATATCACATACTACTATTATTTTTTCATTCACTTTCGCCTCTATATATGCGGCATTCCATGTCAAATCGGACACTTTGAAAATTTTTTTTTTAGATTTTCCCAATTTTTTAACAGTTTTTAATACCCTTCGAAAACTCCTTCGTGGAAAATTTTTAGATTTTTTTGATGACCCGTTCAAGAGATATCGAATTTTTAAAAATTGGTAGTTTGTTCCTTTACTCAAACTTCTTTTACTCATCACTTCTTCTCCACTCCCTAAGTAGGCTCCCATACAAATAACAGTTGGAGCAAATTTTATAAAAATGTAATTTTGTATGGGAGCCTACTTAGGGAGTGGAGATAGGGCGTAGGTATATTTTAAAAAAATGTTGTAGGGTAAAAATAAATGGGGGTCGGTCTCACTAATGACCCCTCTCGGACGCACCATTGGAGCGGTAGAAGATGATTAAATAAAACTAATTTACAAAAAATAAAAAAAATTGTATGGGGACCGCCTTAACAATTAGAGATAGAGGGTAGGTGTTTTCAGAGAAAATGTTTGGACTAAAAAAATATTGTGGGCCGGTCATACATTTTATTGCTCTAAGGGCACTATTAGGGCAGTTAGAGCGGTTGGAGCAAATTTTGAAAAATGTCGTTTTGTGTGGGAGCCCCCTTAGAAATTGGAGATAGGGTATTGGTTTGTTCCAAAGAAATGTTAAGACGTAAAAACTAATGGGGGTCGGTCTTATAAATGACCCCTCTATGACGCACCATTGGAGCAGTAGAAATGATTTTAAGATTGGAAAATTACAATAAATTTTTTTAAAAAAATTTAAAAAAATAGTAATAACCCAGCAGAAATAAATCGAGATTTTGGCGACACAGCATCTATTTATAGCATACCGAAGCGCATCCAAAGAGCGCTCTTAAGGATGCAGTAAAAGTAAGGGGAAAAAAGTTTAATTTTTTGTTAAGATTTTTTATATAAAACTTACAATTTAAAATTATTTTTTGATAAAATTTCACACTTGCTTTCCTTTTTAATATTTTTACCACTTTTTGAATGAAAAAGTATGAGTTTTGGACGATGATTTCACTGCATCATTATTGCGCATTTATCAGCGCTGCAAAGAGTGCTTCAATCATAACATATTTAACACATTTTGAATGATGATAAATAGGTCAACCTAAAAACAGCAAATGCTTATTTGTTATTTCAAAGAATAAACCGATTTGGATTAAACACAGTCTGATAACGAAAAAACACAAATATTAAAATACATTTGTTTTAACTTTTTTTGCATATTTTTTCATTTATTGGTATGTTTTTTATCTCATTTTTACATTTTTTCTCTTTCTTACAACTTTTTTCTTGTAATTTATCTAGATTACACAGCTCAACAAGAAAATGCGTATTGGATTCAGGTTAGTGATTTGGATAGTGTCTGTTGCGCTGATTATAAATCCGGAGCCCAAAATTGTCTATCACGTCAGTATTTTGAGTAATTCGCGGTTAAAGTGCCGAAAAAGGGCATTTTTGACCCTTTTTAAAAGCTTATAAAATAATATCCTGACATGCAAATAAATTGGTATCAAGCTCATTCGAAAGCTTGTAATTTTCTCTTAAAGATAAGATAAAATGTTCTAAAAATTTTATTTTCTAAAATGGTAAAAAAATCATTACCAAAAACCCTTCCTTTTTTTCAATATTTAGTTTATTTACACAGTGTTTTTGAACAAATTTCCATACAAATTCATACGTAAATTTTAGATTTAAAGCACTTGTGGGTAATGATTTTTTTACCATTTTAAAAAATTAAATTCCAAGAACATTTGATCTTGTCTGAAAGAGAAAAATACACACTTTTGAATGAGCTAGATACCAAGTCATTTGCATGTCAGGATCTTATTTTATACTTAGGCGTTCAAAAATGGTCAAAATGGGCATTTTTTGACACTTTAACCGCGATTTTCTCAAAATTGTGACGTGATAGAAAAATTTGAGTGACCGTTTTGGAATCGGGGCACCAAACCCTATCAACTTTTTTGGTTTCATTCAAAACGCAGCGACAAACCTCAGATTTGTAGAGCGGTGTTATTATTTTTTTTAAATCAAAAAAATGTTGCTAAAATTTTTACAAATACATATGTATGTATTTCAAAAAAATGTTTGCAGATTTTAAAATATTTTTCAGTATTTTTAAAAACAATTTTTGACTACACAATTTCCACTTTAATTTCAAATAATACAGATTATATTACGAAAAACTTACAATCATATTTTAGAAAATTAAATTATATTTATAAAATTTCCAATTATATTTCAAAAATTTCCAATTATTTTTCAGAAATTTTCATTTATAACTCAAAAATTTACAATTATATTTCAAAAATTTTCCAATTATATTTCCTTAATTTCTATTTCAGAAACTTCCACTTATATTTCAGAAATTTCCATTTATATTACAAAAATTTCC
The DNA here is from genome assembly GCA_963921195.1 of Pegoplata infirma. Classification (NCBI taxonomy): domain Eukaryota; kingdom Metazoa; phylum Arthropoda; class Insecta; order Diptera; family Anthomyiidae; genus Pegoplata; species Pegoplata infirma. The sequence continues at coordinate 5,408 of CAWUER010000279.1, forward strand.
AATTGTATTTAAGAGATTTACATTTGTATTTCCAAAATTTTCTAAATACTTTTCAGAAAATTCCATTTGTATTTTAAAAATTTCCATTTTGATTTCAAAATTTTCAGTTTTTTGTTTGCTATTAGGAAAATTCCATTTAAATTTTAAAAAAATTCCATGTGTATTTTAGAAATTTCCAATTGTGTTTCAAAAATTTCTATTTCAAAATTTTCTAAACCAAAGACTATCAATACTTAAAGATATGTGAAGTCTCCCTTCTTCTGTTAAACCCTCTCTTAAATTCCCTTTGCTAAGTCCGCCATCGAACTGGACGTTTGATCAAACCAAAACAAATCCCTTAAGTTCGATATAAACAAAAAAAATGTGTTGCAGTTTGGCGATTTTCAGACTAAAGCTAGCGTTTTTTTTCGTCTAGCTGTAAAAAAAGTTTTTTTTTTGTGGATTATCGGGAAATCCAATGACTTTTTATTTGCTGACAATTTGTTTTAAACACTTTTAAAGGTATTTCTTAAAAAATATTAACATAAAAATTATAAATTGATACATTTTTTTAAAATTTATTAATCGCTTTTTCGATATAAAAAGTTTACATTATTTGTCAAACCAACAATGTTAATTTAACATTATCGTATTTTCCTCGTCTAACAGTTTTCGTACCTTCTGTTAAAAAGTTTCAAAATATTAAGAGCGGGAGACAAAGAGCTTGTCTAAACTCTTTCCAGAAAATTCATTTATATTTCCAAATAAATAATTTAGAAAATTTAAAATTCAAATGTAAATTTCTTAAATACAGTTGGAAATTTCTGAAACATTAATATATATATATCGTCGGTGCGCCGACCAGAACACCTATGTGTTTTTTATGAATTGTTCAGGAGAGCAAAAAAACCGTTTTATTTTGCCAATTCGCAACATTTTTTTAAAGTAAATTTTTTTTATTTTTCCTAAACCCATTTAAAAATATTACGCGTTAAAAAACATACAAAATCTTTTTTTAATCTGAAGTGGTACAAGATTTTAACAAAAAACTACACATAGGTGATTTTGTTTCGGACTTTTTACATGTTTATAAAAAATATATAATACACATAGGTGTTTTTGTTCTTAAATTTATTTTAAATAAATTTTTATCAGGGTTGGCAACCGATACCCACCTAGAATAACGGTATTTGGCTATTGTTCCGCAACCAATAAAGATATGGACATTTTCAAAAGCAATTACGAAAGCTGATGAAATTTCTAGTATTTTAAATGTGTCACTTCGTGTTTCTACCGATTCGTTTTCGAAATATAGGTCAATACCTTTATAATACCGTTTGAAACGGTATTACAACGGTATTGGCCTATATAACTAAAACGAACCGGTAGAAACACGAAGTGACACATTTAAAATACTAGAAATTTCATCAGCTTTCATAATCGATTTTGAAAATGTCCATACCTTTATTGGTTGCGGTACAATAGTCAAATACCGTTATTATAGGTGGGTATCGGTTGCCAACCCTGATTTTTATTTGTTGTTCAAAAGTAAAAATTTTGCAAGTTATATATCCGCATGGACTTGTAGCGAAATATTGATGGTATTCACGTTAGAATTTTTATCCTTGCAATGTGCGAAATGCAACATTTACTACAAAAAACACACGTAAAATTATTTTGGTGTTTTTTTCATCCCATGTGTTTGTTGTAAAAAGTTTTTCATTTCGTACTTTGCAAGGCTGAAAACTTCTGATGTGAATTTTGTTATCACAAAGAGACGGAAAAACTTTACCAATGCAGAAAGTGATTATCAGGAAAACCAAAATAATAATAAGTAATAAGTCAAAAAAAGTATTAAATATAATTCTGATGCAAAAAATGGCAAAATGTATCTTCAGTGAAATGAAATGGCGAATATTTTCGTAGAACATATTAACCCTCTATCTGCCATTTTTAGGGGTCATTTTTGTCCTTTTTTTAAATATCCTCATACAACACCACCTACACCACAAAAACGTACATTAACGGGTTAAAATCTTCTACAAAGATTTTCTTCATCAAATTTTACTAGGGGTTGTCAAAGTCCAAAAGTTCCTGCAAAGTGCAAAATGGTTAAAAAAGTAAAATTGTTAATTATCAAATACTGTTAAAATTTTTTTTTGCAAAAGTCGAGTGAAATAAGTCGAAAAAAAATATAAATCTGCTTTTGAACTAAATAAAGTTAAGAGATAATTCAGTGAAAATTGATGGCGGTTCTTTTCTTAGAACATGTTAACCCTTTATCCTCATTTTGGTGCTTTTTTTAAATATCATCATAGTCCACTACTAAGGCATACGTATAAAGGGTTAAACAATTTTACAAACATTTTCTGCATCAAATTTTACTAGGGGTTGTCAAAGGCCAAAAGTTCGTGCGATGTAAGCAAAAGGTTTAAAAAAGGAAAATTTTAAATTATCATAATTTGTTAAATTGTGTCTTAGCAAGATACTTTACAATTTTACTTTTTTAAGCACTTTTCGCACGAACTTTTGGCCTTTGAGAACCCCTAGTAAAATTTTCTGCAAAATTTTTTGTAGAACATTTTAACCCTTTTAACGCACGTTTAAGTGAAGTTCTATGAGGGTATTTGGCAAAAGGACCAAGATTACTCCCAAAAATGGAAGATAATGTGTTCCAAGAAAAGAACCGCCATCAAATTTCACTGAAGACATCATCATTTAGCTCAGACAAAGATTTATATTTTTTTTTTACTTATTTTACACGACTTTGGTGAAAAACAATTTAACAGTTTGTGATAATTTACAATTAAATTTATTTAAGCATTTTGCACTTTTCGCACAAAATTTTGACCTGTGACAACCCCTAGTAAAATTTGATGTAAAACTAATTTTTTTGTAGAACATTTTAATCCTTTAACCGCACGTTTTAATGGCGTTCAACGAGGATATTTAAAAAAAGTACCAAAACGACACGTAAAAATGGAACACACAGGGTTAATGTATGTAAATGTATGTTCTTAGAAACGAACCGCCTTAAAATTTCACTAAGGACATCTTTTGATATTATTTACCTCAGAATTATACTTTATACTTTTTTTAGCTTGTTCAAAACGCATTTAAAAAAAATTTGGAAATTATTTTTTTTTAAATCGTGTTGCACAGTGTTATGCAATAAAGTTTCGGAATATTACAAAAAAAATGTTCAGAAAACTTTTAAAATATCAATTTATAAAAAAACCAAAGGCAGACGCAATGTTTTTACGTTTAAATCAAAAACAGTTATGTGTACTAATAACACATAAGTGTTTTTGCCGGAGAATTTCTATTATAGGTAACACATAGGAGTTTAAGCTAACTTTGAAACCATTTGAGATAACGGGAAACGCTCTGGGGGATAGATGCATTACCTGATAGGCTTCCTAATGGGCCAATAAAAAAAAAATAAAAAAATTACACATAGGTGTTCTGGTCGGCGCACCGACGATATGTCCTTTATTTATCTAAATATAAATAGAATTACATTTCTGAACACCATAAATACTTAAATAAAGTTCAGTGTGAACATAGGGCGTCAACAAATTCTCTCCATCTGATTCTATCTCTGGCAATTGTTTTTGTTTGATTCCAGGATACTCGAGCAAGTAAGCATTCTTGTTTAAGGCAACGAACCCAGGTGTTACGGGGCCTACCTTGGCGGCGTTGTCCTTGGGGGTTCCAGTCGAGGGCTGTTCTTGCAATTTCTGTTTGCGGTCTTCGCAATATGTGGCCTACCCACGTCCACTTCCGTTTACGAATATCAATGTGTACTGGCAGGGAGTTTGCTTTTTGGAGCAGAGCTTCATTTGAAATACGATCTGGCCAGTGGATGTTAAAGATCTGTCTTAGACATTTGTTGATGAACGTTTGAATTTTTCTAGTGGTAACTTGCGTTAAGCTCCATGTGGTGCAGCCGTAAAGTAATACTGACTTCACACTGCAGTTAAAAATGCGTATTTTTGTTTTCCGTGAAATATTATTTCTTCGCCAAATTTTTGATAAGGAAAAAAAGGCTACTCGAGCTTTATTAATGCGATCGGCAACGTCAGCATTTGAACCACCATCCTTAGTTATCTTGCTACCAAGATAACAAAAAGCATCTACATCTTCAATACGTTGGTCATTTATTATTAATGGGGTAACGATATCTGTACCTATTCGCATAAGCTTTGTTTTACTTATGTTAATTTTCAAACCAACTTTATTGGCGTTTTCAGACAGACTTGTAAGTTTAGCTTCTATATCCGAGAAACGATGGGCCATTAGACATATGTCATCGGCATAGTCTATGTCATATAGAAAATCAGACAAAGTCCAACGAATACCGAATGGTGCATCTCTGTTGGTTTGTTCCAATACGCAATCGAGCAGTAGCAAAAACAACGTTGGAGACAGGACACAGCCTTGACGCACACCTGTGCCTGGAACAAATGACCGACTCTCATTTCCATTGAAACGTACCTTACATTGAGAGTCTCTATATAGCTCACGTATCATATTTACTATTTTATCAGGAATTCCCTTGTAGGTTAATGCAGACCACATAGAGTTTCGGGATATAGTGTCGAATGCACGTTCAAAATCGACAAAAAGTAAATAAAGAGGGCTGTTATACTCAGCGGACTGTTCAATTATAATGCGCAAGGTATTAATGTGGTCAGCACACGATCGACCTTGTCTAAAACCAGCCTGCTCACCACGCAATATCTGATCCACAATAGGGGAAATTCTATGGAGAATGAGGGTTGCCATTACTTTACCAATGGCGTTTAGAATGGTTATACCGCGCCAATTTTTACATTGCGTAATAGATGTTTCTGAAATATAAATGGAAATTTCTGAAATATAAATGGAAATTTTTGAAATACAAATGGAATTTTCTGATATATAAATAGAAGTTTCTGAAATATAAATGGATATTTCTGAAATATAATTTGTATTTTCTGAAATAAAAGTGGAAATGGTATAATTCAGAACTTTGAACTTTTTTTGACATAAAAATGATACATGAATTCACTGCATCTTTATTCTGCTTAAATTAGCTCTGAAAAGATACATGAACTCACTGCATCTTTATAGCGCTTAATCAGCGCTATAAAAGTATGCTTTAATCAGCGCTCTAAAGACACGTGATTTCAGTGCATCTTAAGAGCGCTTTTTCTGTGTATCCAACTAGCGCTCTAAAGTGGGACATCGCCTTAGAGAATCATGCATGAATTCAGCACGTTTGGAAGCGCTACTTGACTCGGGATTCCTTTCCAAAAGCTGTTGCCAGTTCAGCAAAATTTCTGCTGGGAATCGTTATCCCACAATCCTCCTGGGCAAAAAATTTGTAGAATCGATAGAAGTTTTACACAAAAAAATTTCAAAAATATCGAAGAGTACAAACATTTTTAAAAATGAGATTTAAATTTTAAAACTTAAAAATCGCATACTAGAGCGCTTTTAAGAATTTTTTGGGATTTTTTAAAGTTAAAGTGCGTAAAAAAACAAAAATTTTGAAAAAAAAATTTGAAATTTGGACCATTATTGAAGAAGTTATGAGTAAAAGAAGTTTGAGTAAAGGAACAATTTACCAATTTTTAAAAATTCGATATCTTTTGAACGGGTCATCAAAAAAATCTGAAAATTTACCACGAAGGGTACAAAAAACAGTAAATAAATTGGGAAAATCTAAAAAAAAAATTTTTTCAAAGTGTCTGATTTCACATGGAATGCCCCATATACACCAAAAATTGTGTCAATTTTCAATAGAAATTATGTGTTTTGATAATAGAGTAATCTATAAAAAAATTGTACACTGAAAATGAAGTAAATTTTCTATAAAAAATTTGTGCTCCGAAAATGCAGAAATTTTTTTTAGAAAATGTTTACTGCGAAAATGGACTAAATTTTTTATAGCAAATTTTTTCACCGAAAATGGAGTAAATTTTGTATAGAGAATTTGTACTCTGAAAATAAAGTAAATTTTTAATAAAAATGGCTTCATACCGAATATGGAGTAATTTTTCTGTTGAAAAATATTTAAACGAGTAAATTTTTTATAAAAAAATTTTACACCGAAAATGAAGTAAATTTCCTATAGAAAATTTTTACTCCGAAATTAATTAAAATTTTCTTTAGAAAATTTGTACTCCGAAAACTTACAAAATTTCCTACAGAAAATATGTACCCCGAAAATGAAGTTAATTTTTTGTAGAAAATTTGTACACCGAAAATGGAGTAAATTTTCTATAGAGAATTTGTGCTCCGAAAATGGAATAAATTTTTAATAGCAAAATTGTACTCGAAAAATGGAGTAAACTTTGTTTAGAAAATTTATACTCCAAAAATAAAGTACATTTTCAAAAAAAAAATTGTACTCCAAAATTTTTTTAGACAATTTTTACTCTGAAAATGATTTGAAATGTCCATTTGATTACCAAAATTTAAAACTATTTTTACTACAATTGGAAAGTTTTGTTTGCTTTTTGTATTGAAAATTTCCAGCTGTTGTTAAAATGGTAAAAACCAGTAGATTGTAGTAAGGTAATCGAACGCACCTAAACTTTCTGTAGAAAATTTGTACTCCAAAAATGTAGCAAATTTTTGGTAGTAAATGTGTACACGGTGAGCCTCAGCGATGTTCAGGTTGAACTTTAGTGTCGACGAAAAGGTAAGCGTAGTTCGATTTCTACAAGATTAAATGTCACAAAACTGTTAACAGCGAAATCGTAGCTGTTCGCATTCGCGAGATAAAGCGAAATTAGTGTTTTTGTATTTTTAAAATTTTGACATTGAAGTTTTTTAAATATTTTCAAAAACTGAGTACACGGTTTTAATTGTACTTATTTAACGGTCACAAAACAGTTAACATCAAAATCCTATCTTCTTTAGTTCGCGAGAAATCGCGAAATTAATTTTTTGCTGTTTTTATTTTTGTTTTTTATATTTAGATAGGTTTCTTTAAAATTTCGCAAAAACATGGTATGCAGTTTTACTTGTGCTTGATCAAAGGTCACACAGCTGTTGACATCGAAATTGTAGGTGTTAAATTTCGCGAGATATCGCGTAATTATATATATTTTTTTTATTATTTATTTACATTTTAAAACCGGATCTTTAGAATTAATAAAAAAAGTGGTATGCAGTTTTATTTGAACATGTTGGAAGAAATTAGAACTGCTCACAAGAAAATTATAGCTGCTCACTTTCGCGAGAAATAGCGAAAAACATCTTTTTAGGGGTATTTCTTGTTTTGATTAATAAAAGAAGTTTCTTTAACATTGTTGAAAAACACGAAATGCAGTTTGATTTGCTATTGATTAAAGGTGATACGACTGTTAACACTTCAATTCTAGCTGCGCAATTCTTCGAGATATCGCTAAAAAACTCGCTAAACTACTATTTATTCATTACTTTGTGTTATTTTTAGTCGGTAAAAACATTTCCTTCTGTTAACGACAAAAATGTGGTATGCAGTTTGAATTCGAGGTTATTAAACTTGGCAAAACTGCAAGCAGAAAAATTATAGATGATCAATTTCCCGAGAAATTGCAAAATTACTGTTCAAGCTTTTATATTAATTAATTTATTTTTTCTTTGGTGTCTAAAATAAAGGAACAAATCAAGAAACGAAAATATATTGTATGCAGTTTAAATTTTATGTGGTTAAAGGTGGTAAAACTCCTCAAATCAATATCTTGACTGCTAATTTAACCGAAAAATAAATTTTTTTCCAATTTTTTATTTTTTCTTTGAATTTTGCGATTTCTCGCGAAATTGAGAAGATATGATTTCGATGTTAACTGTTTTGTGACCTGTAAATAAATACAATTAAAACTGTGTACTCAATTTTTTAAGATATTTAAAAAACCTCATTGTCAAAATTTTAGAAAATACAAAAAAACTAATTTCGCGATATCTCGCGAATGCGAGCAGCTACGATCTCGCTGTTAACAGTTTTGTGACATTTAATCAAGTAGAAATCAAACTGCGTTTACACTTTTCGTCGACACTAAAGTTTAACCTAAACATCGCTGAGGCTCACCGTGTGTACTCCGAAAATTAAGAAGCACATTAAAATAACTGGCATAGCCGAATTTTTGTTAACGAACTAATTTCTATAAAAAAAACAACCTAGTTCGAGGAATATAATTAATTTGAAAATTAAAATTTTGTTGCATATTTATTGATTCGAATAGGTTTTCCGAACGTAGGGCACTCAAAAAATACAGGTATCTAAAAAAATATATTGTGTAGTAAAAACATGCATTTGTTTGTATGAACTTTTAATTGTGCTAGTAATAACATAAATGAACATTAAATATTTATTTAAACCAATAATATTGAAATATAATAAAAAAATATTTACAAATTAAATTTATGAATATTGTTTGAAATTAAATTTGTTTGTAATTAAGTTACATGTAAATAAAATTGAAATAGTTGTGCATTGGGAAAAATTGTGTATAAATAAAATTACTTTTATGCAGTGTGTCAATCAAAAAGTTACCTGGGATTTGACTATATTTTTTCGACCATTGACGCAATGGTAAAACCATTCAGCATGCCCTAAAATATATAAAATCAGTGGCCATATGTTTAAATAATTTTCAATGTTCAACATTTTTAACTTATAATTAGTTCATATTTAGGGGCATGTCACAGACTCAATTCCGTTCGGAAGTGGAATAAGTGGTTTACTCGTTAAACGCAAAGCAAATATTTTTTTTCGGAATGAAACCACTTTTATGCAATTCAATTCCACTTTGATTTTTAAAAGTGATTTCATTCCAACAAAAAATAATATTCGTTTTGCGTTTAACGAGTAAACCACTTTTTTCAAATCCGAATGAAATTCAGTCTGTGACATGTCACTTAAGCTGAAAAGAAAATATTGCTCGGTGCGTATGATTAATATCTGACACCAATATTATTCATATATATTAAGTATACGCTATGATGTACAGACTTTAAAGCATTTGTGATACATAAAGTAGAAAAGGAATTTCATTAACGGAAATCAAGCGTGACTCAACAATAAGCAAATGTTAAACTTTAGTTACCCACGTGATTAGTTACCAAGCTCACTTGAGTTTGTACCTAATTAGTGAGTAGTGAGTAATTTTTAAAATACATTTGGACAATTTTAAAATACATTTCGCAATTTTAAAATACGTTTGGACAAGTTTAAAATACATTTGAACAATTTTAAAATTCATTTGGACAATTTTAAAATATATTTGGGCAATTTTAAAATACATTTCGACAATTTTAAAATACAATTGGAAATGGTGTAGTCGCTGGGTAGGGCAAGATGCACTTTTTTTTTTTTTGTGAAAATTACTCTCCAGCCCTTAACTCTTATTTTTGATGCTTGTACCTGATGCAAAATTTAAAAAACTACACGCAGGAAAAAAGTTTATTAAAATCGGTAAGGATTTTAGGGCTGCAAAGGAAATATGACAAAAAAGAGCATCCCGCCATACACTAAAAAAAACCTTGTAAAATTACAAGAAGAACTTGTAACATTTTTTTGCCTCCTATTTGACAAAAATTCCTAGTATTTTTACAAGTTTTTTACCAATAATTTTGTAATTTAACATGGTTTATACTAATAAAATTGTAAATTTACATATTTTTTGAAACGATAAAATTTACAAGGAGGTTTCGTAACTTTACTAGATTTTTGCTACCTCCTATTTTATGAGAATTCCTAGTAATTTTACAAGCTTGTTACCAATAATTTTGTAATTTTACAAGCTTTTTACCAATAAACTTGTATATTTACAGTTTTTTTAACGCAATAAAAATTACAAGGAATTTTCGTGCACTTACTAGATTTTTGTAAAAATATCTTGGAAATTTGTAAAATTACAAAAAAAATTTGTAAAATTACAAAAAAATATGTAAATTTCGATCCAAAATTGTTTGTTAAAAAACAGGAAAACTGTTAAATATTGGTTAAAAGGGATTACTAGACTTTTTCTAGTACTTTGACAAGGTTTTTTTTTGTGTATACTGTAGGTCGGCTTGGACCGCCATGGACTTGCCTAAAAATTTACCTATTTTCAGGCTTGTACAACCCACCCTCAACTCAACTCAAGTAGGTCGGCTTAATTTTATTAGAGGTTATTAAATATAATTTTGCCGGCCACACGTTTACAACGAATATCAAACATTTTAAAATCGGTCAAAAGGTTTTCGAGATATCGCCATTTTAAATTTTGAGATTTTTTTTTGTGAATTTTGTAATTTTAAGGATATTTCGAAAACCGTTCGACTGATTTTAAAAATTTTCGTTTTTTTTTTTTAATTACTAAAATGTTTTTTGCTCAAAATTAAATTCTTCAAGTCAATACTTATAAATTTTTCTTAACGTAAAAAAAGTTATTTTGTATTTGAAATGTTTTATGCATTGTGGGGGTATTCATGGATTTGGTTAAATAAAATTTAAAATCTACCAATCGATTTAAAGTTAACATAAAATCAAAATTGTTCATAAAGTTTAACAAATTCTTTTAAATTATTTGATTTTTTTCTTAAATTTATATAATAAAATCCATTAAATACTGTTTTACAAACAAAAAATTACCCAAGTACCACCTGTGGTTTTTGTGGTTAAATTTTTATCAACAAAAATTTAAACACAAACACATTTTTAGTGCTTGCCGTACAGCAAACTTACATATCGAACCATTACCATCAAAATATTGTAAAGTATTGCAAAATATTTTAATGCAGGTGTAACTTTACGGCCAAGTTGGGGCATAACATATAAAAAGCACGAATGCATTGGCAAAGCGCACAATTTCGGACATGACCTCCTTCGATTTCGCTAATTTTTTGATATGTTTTAGTACGTAATAAATGCAACTCAAATGCACAACGATTTTTTGAAAAAAATTGAGAAATTAAAATTTTCGATTAATTTTGACCAGCAAAAATATCGATATCTTAAAAAAGAACAAGTTTTTGTTGGCATTCAAATCTATCTAGTTAATTTTTGTTTAAAACAACATATCCAAATTTCATGAAAATCGGAGGGTTACACCAAGGAGAATTCCCTTATAAGTGGTAGGTGCAAGATTTTTTTTTATAGGTGGCTCAACTAGCTAAGGTGTCGATCACAAACTACAACTGGGAGACCGTGCACAGAAAATAATATCGTATATTTCTTTTAATTAAAATTTTAATTGTTTTTAAATTTAATATCAATTAAATGTTTAATTAATATAATTAATTGTTTAATCAAATTTTTAACTTTTTTAAATTAATATTTTAATTGTTTTTTTAGTTTTAATATTAATTAAATATTTAATTAATATAATTAATTGTTTAATTAAATTTTTAGCTTTACCTATTTTTATTTTTTTTTGGTTTTGTTTTGTTTAGTTTTCCATGTGTGGGAGCATGTATTTATCTCTTGCATTGTTTTACTTACAAAAACAAACACAGAAGTACACTAAAAAAAAAAAACTGTAATATTAGCAAAAAAAGCTTGTAAATTTACTAGAAAATTTGCTGATTTTGAACCCATAATTTTTTTGGTAAAGTTAGCAAAAATGTTTTGCTAAAAATTAGTTAACTCAAATTAGCAGGAAAAACTGTAGCTTTTACCACAAAATCTGGTAAAATTTTAGTAGAATGGATTCGAAAACTGATTTGCTGAAATTTACCACTTTTTTTCAAAAAATTTCAATTATTTTGAAAAAAAATTCAATACTTTTTATTTGAAATAAGGGTGGGTTGTACATGCCTAAACATGTTTTTATTTTATAAAATTTACACAGTGGTTTAGAGTTTCTTGTAAATGATGAGCAGGCTATGTATTATTATATGTTTCTGAAATTAGAAAAAAACGAAATTCTTCATTATAAATGATAAAATATTTAATAAAAATCTGGTTGAATTTACCTTAATTTTTGATTATTGTTTATGATGGCAAAACAAATTATCAATGCTAGGGTTGTTTAAGGAAAAAAGAAGGACAAGTCATCATAAATGTATGTTGGGTTTTCACGCCAAATTTCTTTCACATATAAAGATTTTTAATAGATAATTTTGGTTTTTTTGTTTTGTTTGCATCGTTTTTGTTTTTGTTTGTGTCGTGTCTTTTTTAATACCTACTTTACACTATTATACTTTTCCATTATACAAGCGTAATTTTACCATGTTAGGAAAATATTTTATCAAATTTTTTTTTGCTGGAAATGGTTCTCTTATTCGATACGACTAGGTTTCAATCAAAAGGGAATATATAAATGCTTTAGAAGTTGGTAAATTTTGATGTGTATAATGGAAAAGTGTGATAATGTAAAGTAGGTATAAGGAATATACATGCATAAGGAAATATGTATGTACATCAAATGCAAAGCCAAACACATTCTTAAAAAACACACGATTGAAAAAACCCCGAATTATCCACATATTTGTTTTTTGCGATCAATACTTATGGAGAAACAATTACACAAAATCGAAATTTCGGAATGGGATGAAAAGCAAAAAAGCTGACGTTTTCCATAACAAAACCCTCAAGGCCTTTTTAGGTCAGAGCTAGATTTTATTTTACACGCATTTAAAGTTGGTGATTTTAAAGCATTTAAAGTTTTTGTGTACTAAACATGTCCTACTTTAAAGGCTCCTGGTTGTGCCCTTATTGAACATGTAGGGTCTAGTTTCCAAACTTAAGCTCAAAATTACTTCAGCTATGACTGGTATGAGTTTTGCTGCAATTGGTCCAGTACCAATTTACTGAATAACCAAATTATTAAAATAAACCACTGTACACCGTTGCGTATGATTGTTATTTAAAGGCAATTATTAATATAAACCACTGGACACCGTTGCGTATGATTGTTATTTAAAGGCAATTACAATATTAATCATTCGCGACTAATACAATTTTCAAGCATTTATTATTATAATTATAATAAAAAGGCACTAACTTCAAATGCGTGTAAAATGCATCAAATGCAAAGCCAAACACATTCTTAAAAAACACACGATTGAAAAAACCCCGAATTATCCACATATTTGTTTTTTGCGATCAATACTTATGGAGAAACAATTACACAAAATCGAAATTTCGGAATGGGATGAAAAGCAAAAAAGCTGACGTTTTCCATAACAAAACCCTCAAGGCCTTTTTAGGTCAGAGCTAGATTTTATTTTACACGCATTTAAAGTTGGTGATTTTAAAGCATATAAAGTTTTTGTGTACTAAACGGGTCCTACTTTAAAGGCCCCTGGTGGTGCCCTTATTGGACATGTAGGGTCCAGTTTCCAAACTTAAGCTCAAAATTACTTCAGCTATGACTGGTATGAATTTTGCTGCAATCGGTCCAGTACCTATTTACTGAATAGCCAAATTATTAAAATAAACTACTGTACACCGTTGCGTATGATTGTTATTTAAAGGCAATTACAATATTGATCATTCGCCACTAATACAGTTTTCAAGCATTCATTCTTATAATTATAATAAAAGTGCACTAACTTCAAATGCGTGTAAAACAAAATCTAGCTCTGAACTAGAAAAAAGCCTTAAGGGGGTTTGTTATGGAATGTGTCAACTTTCATTTGCTTTTGGTTTCATCCCATTCCGATTTTGGGTGTTGCACTGTGTTATTCATTTGTTTTAACACACATCAACATTTATTTTTTACTGTTGACAAAATTTTCTAAAATAAATAACATTAAACATTAAAAAATTAAATTTTTTTCACTCTTTTTTACCAACAAATTCGAAAAAAAAACCTACGAAAACATTAAAAATTAATTATAGTTCTGTTATTTTTACCAACAAATTTCAAAAAAATAACCTACGAAAACAATAAAAATTAATAAAAATAAAAATTTTTAATAAAAATTAATGATTTCGTAGGTTATTTTTTACAATTTTCTATTGAAATATTTTTTTAAAAATTTTTAATAAAATTTTGGGGAATCGATCCCGCAATCAACTACATTCTGGCCAGACACTCTACCCATCGTGCCAAAGTCACTTGATACAAACATGTTTTTATATTTCTATAAATAATTTTTTGATTTTTTTTTTCTACAAAAAAATAACTGACTTGTGTAGGTAAAACTAATGATATTTCTTTAAAAAATACCAACAATTTAAAAAAAAATACTTACACAAATCATTAAAAATCAAAAGAATAATCAGTAGTTTTTACTTACAGAACAAAAATAAATGACTTTAAAAATTGAATGTTAATGAAAGTCTTTATTTTTTAGTGTGTTATTTTTGAAATTAATAAAAACTGAACATCAAACAAATGTTTTTTCTTTTAAAAACGACTAAACGGAAAACTTTTTAAATAAACTACAAACAGTTAATGACATAATTTTTTGAGTGTGTGCTTACATTTTCGTTCATAACTTTTGAACCGCTGAACCGATATTGCAATACCAAACTTCTCGGGAGAACTTCCAATAAATATGTTAAGTTTCAGTCATCTCTGTGCAATATTTTGTCCTTGACAACATTTTCCACAGACAGACGGACATCGCTAGAATGTCTTAAAATCGATCGGGCATCATGAATATATATACTTTATGGGGTCCCAGATCGATATTTCGATGAGTTACAAACGGAATGCCAAACTTAAATATAACCTCTATCACTAAGTGAAGGGTATAAAAATGTGGAGGGTATTCATAGATTCGGCCAAGTCGAATTAACTTTCAAAAATTTCAAAATATTTAATTATTTTTTTAAAATTATTTTTTTTTGAATCTTTTTTTTGTCTTTTGTACAAGTCTTCTAAATTTAATGCAGACCAAAGTATGTCACAAATACTAGAGATGGGCGCGTGAGTGAATTTTGACTCACGCACGCTCACGAAATAAAAATATTACTCACGCACGATCACACACGAAATTCTTTTTTCTGCTCACGTTCACGCACGCTCACGTGAGTAAAAAAAATTTTCTCACGCTCACGAAAAAATCACGCTCACGCAGACTCACGAAATTAAAATTAGCAATTTTTTATTTTACTTCTTCGATTTCTTGCACAAAAAGTATTGAATTTCCTTAAAACAATAATAAAAATCACAATTTTGAATTAATTACCATCAAAATTCAATATAATAACGATTTTTTTTACTGTTTTTCTGTTTCAAACAACACAAAACAATCACGTAAACTCACGAAAAAAAAAACTACTCACGCACGCTCACGCACGAAACTATTTTTTATAATCACGCGCACTCACGATCACGTGAGTAAAAATAAATTTCACTCACGATCACGCGTGATTCACGCGTGAATTACGTGAATCACAAAAAATTCGTGTCACGCGCGCATCTCTAACAAATACTTTCCTTGTTAGTTAAAAAATCGCACCCAGAACTTTTCATAGTTATGCATTTCTGAAAAAAATTGCTTTCTCTCGTTAATAACTAAATTTCACCAACCAACGAAAAGTTAAAAATTATAGCACTTGCAATATTTTGGTGGTATTGTCTCAATATTATGCCATACAGAATATAACAACAACCAGAGAAACTTAACTTAAGTAATTTTAAAGAAGTTTACCTGTCTTCAAAATTGTTTTCAATGTTAAAGATTTAAGTAGTAAAAAGTAAAAAAAAATAAAACAAAAAATGACAATATGCCACAAAATGTTTAAAAATTTATTTTTTTTTCTTCTAAAAAAATCGGTTTAAAATCTTTTTAAGACCATTTGAAATGTAATAAATATGAAGTGGAATTTAAAAAGATTATATTGTAAATAAATATTAAAAAAAAAATTATTTTTTTTTTGAATTCATTTGCTTAACAAAAGAATTTAAAAACTTTTTTAATAAAACTTAAAAAAAAATATTTAAGAAATTTAAAAATCGATTGAAATATTTAGTCTTCATATGCTCACAAATAAGTTGTGGGAGTTGAAGACCTTGAAGGCTTTAGCAACAAATTTTTATTGTATAAATATTGTATTGTATATTAGTGTTATAATGTAATGTTTTTGGTATTTTTGTAATTATTTTTTATTGCCACTCAATGTTTGCTTTTATATTCAACACAGTGTAATGGGTTAATAAATATTAACTCATGGGTGTAACAAAATCATCAAGATGTCTTTATGAAAATGTCTTAAGATTAACATAATATTTCAGAATCTGAAAACTTTTCTGTAGGAATAAAGTTTTAAAATTTGAGACATTTTTTTTATAGAAAAATGTCTTGATAACTCAGTTTTTTATGTAATGTATTAATACACTCCATAATTCCCAAAAACATTTTGAAAATTTAATTTTAGGTTAAAAACAAATTTTTGAGTGGAAGCAAACAAAACTATAACAACGAAAATTATTTAAGGTACAAAGAAATAGAATACAAAAATATTTTGAGTAAAAAAAAAGTTTAAATAAAAGAAACATTTGAGGAACATTTTTTTTGTGAAGAAAATGTTGACCAAAAAGTTTTAAATAGAACTAAATTTCATTCTCCGCTTAATTCGATATCGTTCCTTGTTGTTGGAACAAACCCTATCACCAATTTCTAAGGGGGTTCCCACACAAAACGACATTTTTATAAAATTTGCTCCAACCGCTCTAACTGCCCTAATAATGCCCTTAGAGCAACAAAATGTATGACCGACCCACAATATTTTTTTATTCCAAACATTTTCTCTGAACACACCTACCCTCTATCTTTAACTGTTAAGGCGGTCCCCATACAATTTTTTTTATTTTTTGTAAATTTGTTTTATTTGTTCCAAAGAAATGTTAAGACGTAAAAAATAATGGGAGTCGGTCTTATAAATGACCCCTCTAAGACGCACCATTGGAGAAGTAGAAATGATTTTAAGATTGGAAAATTACAATAATTTTTTTTCAAAAAATTAAAAAAAATAGTAATAATCGTTATCCCACGATCCTCCTGGGCAAAAATTTTGTAGAATCGATAGGAGTTTTACACAAAAAAATTTAAAAAGAATCGAAGAGTACAAACATTTTCAAAAATGAGAATTAAATTTTAAAACTTAAAAATCGCATACTAGGGCGCTTTTAAGAATTTTTTGGGATTTAAAAAAAAAAAAAACAAAAATTTTGAAAAAAAATATTTAAAATTTGGACCATTATTGAAGAAGTTTGAGTAAAGGAACAAACTACCAATTTTTAAAAATTCGATATCTTTTGAACGGATCATCAAAAAAATCTGAAAATTTACCACGAAGGAGTTTTCGAAGGGTACTAAAAACTGTAAACAAATTGGAAAAATCTAAAAAAAAAAATTTTTCAAAGTGTCCGATTTGACATGGAATGCCCCATATATATTATTGATCCATGATCGATTCTAAGACATTCTGTGAATGTCCGTCTGTCCGTCCGTCTGTCTGTAGATAACACAATGCAGTCCAAAATAAAACAGATAGACTCCTGAAGTTTGGCACAAATATGTCTTATGTCAGCTCAGCCGAAGTTTACACTATCACTTGTTATTGATAAATCAGCTCCCATCGCTCCAATGGAGCCTCCTAGAGGGGTCAAATTCAAAACCGACCCCCAAATAATTTTTACTCCCCAACATTATTTATGAAAATTTACTCCTATTGCTCCTTCTTTCTCTTGGAAGACCCTAGAGTAAGATGGGTGGAAAAATATTTTTTTTATTTGAAAATGAAACCACACATTCAAAAAATTATGTCATTAACTGTTTGTAGTTCATTTTAAAAAATTAACGTTTTTTTAAAAGAAAAAACATTTGTTCAATGTTCAGTTTTTTAAAATGACTATTTCTGTTCTTTGTTTTAAAAATAACAACACAAAAAATAAAGACTTTCATTAGTTTTCAATTTTTAAAGTAACTTATTTTTGTTCTGTTAAGTAATAATAAGTGATTCTTCTTTATTTTTTAATGAATTGTGTTCGTTTTTTTTTTTTTTAATTGTTGGTATTTTTTAAAGAGAAGTCATTAGTTTTTACTTACTTGTGTTAGTTATTTTTTTTGAGACAAAAAATTCAAAAAATTATTTATAGATGTATAAAAACATGTTTGTATTAATTAGATTTTTAATAAATTTTTTAGATTCCCTAAAAATTTTATTAAAAATTATTTAAAATAAAATTTAATAGAAAAATTGTAAAAATAACCTACGAAATCATTAATTTTTAATGTTTTCGTAGGTAATTTTTTTTTTAACTTGTTGGTAAAAATAACACAACAATCATTAAATTTTTAATGTTTTAGTAGGTTATTTTTTTCGAATTTTTTGGTAAAAAAATAATAAAAGTGACGTTATTTTTTAATGTTCAATGTTATTTATTTTAGAAAATTTTATTTACAGTAAAAAATAAATGTTGGTGTTTGTTTAAACAAACGAATAATTACTGGGATGGTTTTCAAATGTTTTATCACTTGTTTTAAATGTGTTTTTTATTTATTTTTGCCTAAAAAATATTGTGAGTGCACCTAAAACTAAGTACATTTCACCATGAAAATTTAAGAGCGTTATGGATGATGAATGGAACTTTTCTTTAATGCGATAAATGTTAACAAATTTATTTATAACGATTTTTGCACTTCAGTAAGGCAGTTTTATAATTTTTTAAACTGTTTTGTATAGCAACTCCCAAAAAATGGGCGGGCAAAAAAAAAAAAATATATATTTTTTATATTCCAACCTCTACATGTGAGGTTATGTCAAAATAGTAAAATTGGAAAATATCGAAGATTCATTTAACATCACCAGTACCATCCTAGGACAAGTACAAATATTTAAAAAATATTTTACGGAATGCACCACAATTTCAAAAATTAACATTCTTATAAAGTTTTGTACAATCTATCGATTAAAGTTTTTTTTTGGAAAATTTTCAGAACCCGTTCTGAAATTTTCCATTTTTTAAAAAAGTCAATTTATCAAAAATCCGGCCACTGTTTTATTTTTTTAATTTTTTCTTTAACCCTGCTGTTAGGTTAGAAAAAACTTACGAATGTTAGGTTAGTGGACCATTTGGTCCATACTTCAATATTCAAACAAAATAACAATTTAATATTATATATGTAAATATTTTGGATCATTTCTACCTAAATACAATTATTTTAAGCTTAACTCAACGTTAGGGATGGGTTCGTGAGTGAATTTTGGGTCACGCTCACGCAAGAAATATTATAATCGCTCATAAATCACTCACTCGATTTTTTTCTTTACTCTTGCTCACTTACTACTCACGTCAGTAAAACTTAAATAATTTACGCTCACGCGTGACTCAGTTGATTCATAATTACGCTCACCCCAATTCACGCAATATTCACTTACAAATACACAATTTTAAGGAAATTAAAAAAATGCTATTCATATATTAGCAGAACGTTAATTTGAATTTTAACTGATTGCTAAACGAAAAATAAAAATAAAACTATAAATAAAACTGACAACAATACAAACAAATATATTGAATCACGCAAGAAAAATGGCACTCACGCAAAAATTAGGCTCGCTTTCTAATCACTCACACATAAAAGTTTTGGAATCGCTCTCACTCAATCATGATTCTGGTTATTAACTAGACTTTCGCTCGGCCGTGAGTCACGCGTGATTCACGTGAACTACGCAAATCACGTGTTTAGCACCCATCTCTACTCAACACAGCTAATGTAAACATTTGTTGAGGGATTCCCTTTTTTTCTCCTATAATTTCTAATGATTCATCTCATTTAGGTGGCGTGGATTTTGCTGATCAAATGGTTGGTTCGTTCCTACAGCACAAAACGCGCAAGGAATCGATGGCCTACCGTTGTATTTGCAAACATACTTGATATCCCAGCAAAATCTTAAACATGGTAACCGCTATGTTATCCATTACCATGTAATGCATAGCCAAATAAAAATTTTAAAATGTGCATTAATTTTCGCCAACCGCTTACCATAGGCATTCACTATATTTATTTTTCATGCATTATGTAAAAGTCATGCATTGCTTTGAGTGACATCCCAAACAAAAAGATTCAATCAAGTATAGGGTATTGAAAGGTTGCCTTATTCTATACTGGATTAATGATTTTTGTTTGGGATAAGACTCAAAGTAGCGCATGAGGTTTACATAATGCGTGAAAAATACAAAAAAGTTATGCCTATGGTAAGCGATAGGGAAAAAATGCATATTTTTGTTTTTTTTTTGTTATGCATTACATGGTAATGCATTACATGGCCGTCACCATTTTAAAAGTTTTGCCACAATACCGGCTTTGAATGAGTGCATTCTATTTTCTAAAATCGACGTTTCATAGGCTCCAGCTATCGAAATCCAGGAGAAAATATACTATGGACCAAATGGTCCCTTAACCTATGAAACGTAACTTTTTATTTTTCTGAGTCCTGGTTTAAGTCAGAACCTAGATTTTTTGTAAGTAACATTGTTTTATAAAAATACCCCATGAGCAAAAAAACTAAGCCAGTATATATCACCGTTCAAAAGTTACAAAGGAAACAATCCAAAAATTGGACCAAATGGGCTTAACCTAACAGCAGGGTTAAAGTTTAGATGTTTGTCCATCCACATAAAAAAATTCAGAAACACGTTCTTCGTTTTTTCGAGAAAATCGCATTTGAATTTTAAATTTCATAACAATTTTGTAATTTGCTTGTATTTTCTTGCTTTAAAGTTGAAACAAGAAAAAACAAGCAAATTACAAAATTGTTATGAAATTTAAAATTCAAATGCGATTTTCTCGAAAAAAACGAAGAACGTGTTTCTGAATTTTTTGTGTGGATGGACAAACGTTTAAACTTAAAAAAAAAGTTTTAAAAAAAGTGGCCGAATTTTTGATAAATTTACTTTTTTAAAAAATGGAAAATTTCAGAACGGGTTCTGAACATTTTCCAAAAAAAAAAAAATTTAATCAAAACTATATAAGAATGTAAATTTTTGAGATAGTGGTGCATTTCGTTTTAATGTGATAAATATTTAATCAAGGCAACTCGCCACAAATTTGACCTTTTTTCCAATATTTGACCATGCCTCCTAAGACCAGTTTTTGAAAATTTAAAAAACCAAAAACGCAATTTTCTTAGTTCCATATAGGGCTATCCAAATAACTTATTTAGAAATTTAGGGACACATGGTTTTCTGTAGCGGGACATTTGGTGTGGAATGCCTCATATGTATGTCAATTTCAGAACAATCGTAGTTAACAATGGAATACCTTGCTTGTAAGTGTGGGGTATAATAAACTCATAAAAAATCTCTTTCTATAACTTTATTATCAATACTAAATTCCAATATGCTACACTGTATTTTCTTCGACTACATATAGTTGTTAGTAACGGATGTTATACATTACATGAAAATTGCCTATGTTGTTTTTTCAATTCTTATTTTTTTTTTTTGTTGTTAGTAAAATAATGAAATCAATATTTACACTTGTTACATTTCCTATAACCAACCAACCATCAGACCAACAACATCATCATGAATGAAAATAAAACAAATCAAATGAAAAACATACAATCATTATTATTCTCTCTCTCTCTATCTTTCTACATCTTGAATTGAAGAAGTGTTTATAACAACCTTAAGGATATTTATAACAAAAATATAAAATTAAAGTCAGTAGGAAAATAATAACTTCAACTAACTGCTGATGTTTTTAAATACCAGCTGTTTTAATTCAACAGGGTGTCTAAGGGGGAAAAGGGTCCACACAGAAAAACTTGCTGTTCATATTGAGTCAATGCATTTTTTCATTAGATCAATGATTTTTTTCATAACGGTCATAGCCGTTATTTCAATTTATGAAAAATTTCATTAAATTTATGAAAATATTCATAAATTTTATGAATTGTTATTTTTTTGAAACTTTTTCATTAAATGTATGAAAATTTTCATTATTCCGATGAAATTTTTCATTATGAAAAAAAAATTAATCATTCATCCTATAAAAAAAAATCATCGGCTCACTTCTAATTAATATTTCATAGATTGTATGAAAATTTTCATATCTACAATGAACAAAATTCTTTCAGTGCAGGACCTGTCAATTTTACATGGCAACATCCTATTCATAACTACTGCCAGGACAAACCCCCGCTATGACATCACCATGTGAAAGTGACAGGTTCAGGAACCTGAATTGTTTTTATTAAAGGTACACACGGTGAGCCTCAGCGATGTTCAGGTTGAACTTAAGTGTCGACGAAAAGTGTAAATGCAGATCGATTTCTACATGATTAGTTGTCACAAAACTGTTTTCAGCGAAATCGTAGCTGATCGCATTCGCGAGATATCGCGAAATTAGTGATTTTATATTTCAAAAAATTTTAAAATTGAAGTTTTTTTAATATTTTTAAAAACTGAGTATACAGTTTTCATTGTACTTATTTTAAGGTCACAAAACAGTAAACATCGAAATCCTATCTTCTTTAGTTCGCTAGAAATCGCGAAATAACATTTTTGTCAATTTTTGTTTTTCAACTTTTTCTAGGTTTTTTTCAAATGTTGTCGAAAGCTGATATGCACTTTAATGTGTACGTGATCGAAGGTCATAAGGGTGTTGACATCAAAGTTGTAGGTGTACACTGTCGCAAGATATCGCGGAATTATTAATATATTTTTTATTTTTTTTTTATTTTTCAATTTTGCATGTTCTTTTGAAATGGTGTAAAAACGTGGTATGCATTTTTATTTGTACATGATAAAAAGACATTAAACTGCTAACACAAAAGTCCTATGTGGTCAATTCTTTAAGGAATCGCAAAGTTAATATAATTAATAATATTACAATACAAAATAAATGAAAAAAAAATTGAAAAATTTTTCGCGATTTTTCGCGAAAATATATAGATTTCAGCAGTTTTACCACCTTCAGTTACGGGCAATTTAAACTGCATACCATATACTTGTCGTTACTTAATTTTTTTTTTTTTTTTTGATACCAAAGAAAAAAAAAAGTAATTTATTATAAAAGCTCGTACAGTAATTTTGGGATTTCTCGGGAAATTGATCGTCTATAATTTTTATGCTTGCAGTTTTGTCACCTCTAATAACCTCGAATTCAAACTGCATACCACATTTTTGTCGTTAATTGAAGTATATGTTTTTACAGACCACAAATAACACAAATTAATGAATAAATAGTAGATAAGAGAGTTTTTTTGCGATATCTCGAAGAATTAAGCAGCTAGAATTTAAATGTTAACAGCCTTATGACCTTTGATCAATAGCAAGTCAAACTGCATTTCGTGTTTTTCAACAATGTTAAAGAAACTTCTTTTATTAATCAAAACAAGAAATACCCCCAAAAAGCTGTTTTTCGCTATTTCTCGCGAAAGTGAGCAGCTATAATTTTTTTGGGGGCAGTTTTAATTTCTTCCAGCATGTTCAAATCAAACTGCTTACCACTTTTTTTTTATCATTTCTAAAGAACCGGGTTTAAAATATAATAAAAAAAAAATAAAAAATATATATAATTACGCGATATCTCGCGAAATTTAGCACCTATAATTTTGATGTCAACAGCTGTGTGACCTTTGCTCAACCACAAGTAAAACTGCATACCATGTTTTTATGAAATTTTAAAAAATCATATATGAAGATAAAAACAAAAATAAAAACAGCAAAAAAGTAATTTCGCGATTTCTCGCGAAATTGAGAAGATATGATTTCGCTGTTAACAGTGTTGTGACATGTAAATAAATACAATTAAAACTGCATACCCAGTTTTTGAAGATATTTAAAAAACTTCATTGTCAAAATTTTAGAAAATACAAAAACACTAATTTCGAGATATCTCGCGAATGCGATCAGCTACGATTTCGCTGTTAACAGTTTTGTGACATTTATTCATGTAGAAATCAAACTGCGCTTACACTTTTCGTCGACACTAAAGTTCAACCTGAACATCGCTGAGGCTCACCGTGTACATAGAAGTAAATTATTTTTCCAACTGGGGACAAGAAAATGATAACAATAAAAATATTTTCCTACTTTATATAAAATAGAATAAAATGATGTGTTAGCAAAAGTTTGATTGTATGTAAACGAAACTTTTAAAACATTAAGGATATTAAGAATACATGAGGTCCATTCTTTGCAGAGAAAAACCGCTGACACGAACTTTTATCCGTATTCTTTAAAAATTTAAGAAAACATCCCCATAAAATTCCCACACCATAAAAAAATTTTTTTTTTTAACCAACAGGATTTTTCTTTCTATTTTAAAAAATTTTTTACAGTAATTTTATTATGTAATTTATTGGATTTTACGCCGAAACAATTTTTATTATTTGATGTTTTTTTTTTGGAATGAAGTCCCTAACTTTAAGGCAAAAATTCTTAAGTCTGGCAGCCCTGCTATTCTTCATTTTTCCAAATTGTGAATACCCCTTTTTCATTTTCATTCATTTTCGTTTCCAACAATAAGTTTTGTTCATCTTTTGATTGTTTTTCAAGTATTTAAAAAAAAAAGTTTAAGCAGTAGAAAAATGAGTTGAAAATCGATTTTAAAACACACAAAACAAAAGGAAAACTTTAAAAAAAAAACTTTTGTTTTACCATGAATACGAAAATAATACTTTAAAACTTTGATACTGGTGATGAGTATTTGATTTTGAAATCAGCGAAAATCCTTTTACTTAAATTTCCCTTGATATTTAAATATTTATTTAGACAAAAAGCAAATTTATACCAATTGGCAAAAGAATGTAGACTTTCAGTAGAACAAGACCCCCAAAGGGGTTTGAATTTGGATTTTTTAATGTCATGCTGATGTTTTTATACCCTCCACTTGGTGATAGAAGGTATATATAAGTTTGTCATTTCATTTGTAATTCATCGAAATATCGGTCTAGGACCCCATAAAGTATACATGGGGCATTCCAGGACAAACCACTCACTTTTAGACCCGACCAAATTTTTAGCCATATATATGAGGAGTTCCGTCTAACAAGGGAAGTATCTCAACCCTTATGAACCCATTTGCCTGAAACTTAAAATATATATAAAAGAGACGATTTTAAGGTTGGGGTGTCTCGGCTTATCGGCCAGATCAGTGTTTTAAAATTTCATTGTCCCCTTATGAAACAATGTGGACCTATGGGAAAATTTCGATAACTCCCGAACTAAGAGGAATATACTCTAGAGCCAAAATACGTATCGACTTAAATTTAATAAAGATTATTTCGTATTCATATGGACATCGTAGGTCTATGTCTTCATATAAATACCCCCCAAAATTTACACATTTTCATGAAAAAAGTATTTAACGAATCCAAACTTTTAAAAGGTTATACCACCATTGAGTAGGCATTAAAAAAAACTTTTCTTCTCATATGTAAACATCATATAGTTTCTTAGAAAGAAATGGCTGAAAAATCCAAAAAACGATTTTTTCGCCATTTTTTGACCCATGTCTTGAACCCATAAATCACCGATATGGCCGATAAGCCGAGACACCCCAACCTTAGAATTGTCTCTTTTATTTATATTTTACGTTTCATGCAAATCGGTTCATAATGGTTGAGAAACTTCCCTTGTAAGACTTAAATTTTAAGGTAAAAAAGATGTGATTCTTGTTTTGATGGCACATCGATGAAAGTTGGCTTAAATATTAGAAGCAATTTAAGAATAAGAAATTCGTTCGCGTCAATTTAATCGCGCAAGGGGGTCAAAAGTTATGGCGGTTTTAAGATTTAGCGGTTTTAAAAATCTTAAAAATATTTTAAAGATTTTTTTCTACACATTTGTTGCATGCGTTATTAAAACATGCCAGGCAGGACATATCATTTCTTCTAAAATTTATGATATAAATTTAACCCTTTAATGACCAAACGATTCAAAAAAAAAAAAAAATAACGAAGTACCTAAAATCGCGAAGTTTCACAATTTTTTATAACATATTTAGGCAATGCGCGTTGGTATTACTGAAAAAAATCGCGGAAAATCGTATCATTGTACCAGTACACTATAGGAAATTTTACCTTTTTTTTGGCCAAACGGCTGGACCGATTTGAATGATTTTTTTGATTTGGCTTTTGGAAGACTCTTTAGAGGGAGGGAGTGACTCTTAAAGTTTTTCATACACTCAAAAAAAAAAAAAAAAATAGTAAAGTTACCTAAAAAATTTACTAATAATTAGTTCCAAACAGGGTTCCCGGGTTATAAGTATCCGCATTTAAGATTTTTTAGATCCTTGATAGATTATCCGGTTTTCTAAACTGTTTTTACTATTTCTTTTTTTTTTTGAGTGTACACTAACTTTCGAAGATAACAGTAGAAATTTATTTTAACAATTTTAAGAAGTGTCAAACAAAGTTACTTTTTAATAAGGATTTTATTCAAAAATTTGATTTTTGAGTTCCAAGTCGTCAAGATTTCAAAATGCCACTACGGGCAGCCGTAGATGAAGCAAGAGCTAGGCGCTCAACTTCCCTATTTAGATCTTTAGAGATTTCTGCTGTAGCTCGTATTTTTGTTCTCACAGATTTTTACAAAAAAGTTAATTGCGGTCGACCAGTAGCGGTGTCCTATAACTCTCGAATCGAAAGATTTCTGACATGAAACATGAAAAACGAAACAGAAACATCGTGAATCGGCTCAAAACCTGACTTTTCGCATTCGACTGTTTCTGTAATTTTGTTATGCGGAAACTTTCTGTCAAATATGATTTTTTTCAAAATTATTGGAAAGATGCGAAAAAAACTGTTTCTGTAAACCAATTTATCGAAAACTTTTGAAGTTGAAGTGTCAAAATCACTCACATTTAAAAATGACGCGATATTTCGTAAATTAAACAACTTTTGAGTTATGATAAATAAAAAACAATATTTTTTCAAGAAAATACTATCAACTAATATTATTAATGATATACTATACATTATTTTCATAAGTTAATTTATTATTTCATTTTTGTTTGCCAATGTTACGACTGTTGTTTAAAAAAATGTAAAATTGCGTTTTTTTTTGTTGTGATTTTTATTATTTTCTCGCCTTATTTACCTTTTTGACAGTTGATTTGGAATATTCCAATAAAAATGCTGCCGTTTTCGCATTGATATTCAGAAACAAATTTTTTTCCAAAATCGAGAAACGATGGAATTTTTTGTTTCATACTTTTCGATGCGAAAACTTTTCGCATAAATTACAGAACACCCCCACAGGTTTCGATTTAGTGGAGGCAGGCAGCGTTTCAAGTTTTCTTAGCCAGGTATTGCCTTTAAGCCAAACAGCATGCTGTCTTTCAAAAACTTTCAAACTCCTACAACTTTTAATCCTTTTCATATTCATATTTGAACAAAATATTCTTAATTCCTCCTTTATATACACTTAGAAAATTATGTAAGTTACTACATGTTAGTTGTTTGTATATTTTACAGTAGTTAGTTGTTTTCAACTACAAAGTCAGTTATTTTTGTATGAAAAATATCAAACAACTTTTTCTGCTAGTTATTTTAAGTCGTTTTTTTGAATAACTAACAAAAAAGTACTGTAATGCAGTAACAGTTATTTAAAGTAGTTAATTTTATTTTTTGATCTCTGAAAAATTTTCAAAGATTTTTCAAAAAAAAAAAAAAAATCGTTTTTTTATTTTTCACAACTTTTTTTTTTTTAAAAAAAAACTTGGAAAAAATTTGGTCTTCAATTTTTTTTTTCTGAAAAATTTTTTGAGAAAAAAAATTATATATTGTTTATTTTTACTACAAATTAGTTGTTTTGACTACAAATGTTAGTAATTTTTACTACATAAGTCAGTTGTTTTGTTGATTTAACTGAAAAAGTAGTTGACCCCAAAACAACTTACAAAGCAGTTATTTTAACTGACATTTTCAGTTGATTTTACTAACATAATTTTTTGAGTGTATTGTTTAAAGTTTTCGAAACAATCACTCTTAGCAATATATGAAAAGAAATGGTCAGAAATAGCTGCTCCTTATCCACCTTTGTTTTATTTCACTCGCCATGTATTTAATAACTCTGAATTTGGCACTCAGTAGTCACCTGGAGAAACGCGTTTTTAAAAAAAGTTTGTACATATCCGACCTTGAAATTTATTAAATTCGGAAGAGAATTGATTGTCCTAGAGAACTTTTATAGTTTTATAGCTAACATATGCTATCATTTTTTTTTAAAGTCAAAATAAAATTCCAATTCATACTTCAATAAGTTCATCTTAAGGTCACTTCAATTATTCCAATTAAATCGATCTAATAGATGAGTTCACCTACATTTCACTATTTAACATTAAAGTGCTAACCTTCGACATTATTTTCCATTTTTTAGTTTTTAAAAACTATAAATTCTTAATATAAAAACTTTTGTTAGAAGCTATCACAAAATTCACTGCACTCAATCGTTATTTTATAACTGATTAAGAAATTGCAAGAAAAACTACTGATAAAGTGACAGTACATCAATTCTGACGAAAAATTGAGAAAGAATTGTTTACTTTGTTAAGTTTTTTTTATATTAATGTAGAAAAAAATAATGTTTGCAAAAATTTTAATTTTGACTTTTGGCCAAAAAAATGGGTAAAATTTCCTATAGTGCAGTAGTTTAAAAAAAATCGGTGATGCTTTTTTATAACAAGAAAATTTAATATGGTCCAAAAAATCTATAATCATCAAAATTTTTTAACCCGCCTCTAATTTTATTATGACACATCAAGTGGGATTTCATTTAAAAAAAATGTCATCCAATTTCGTGTAAAGCCTTGGATGTGCCAGATCAAAACAGTTTTAAATAAAATCATCGCGCTTTCCGCTCAGAATTAAAGTAAAAAGTCAAAAAGCAAATCAGTTCTACTCGTTAGGCATTCTTTTGGTATATTAAAATGAACATAATGCATTAATTGCTACTAAAAAAATAGGAAACAGATTTGCAAATTTCGCACAATTTTCAAAAATACCATAAAATTTTTGCAATTTATGTTTTATAAATCCGCCAGTGATTTTTTTATGTAAACTCACAAAAAACTCGGTTTACGCAAGAGTCCACCAAATTTCGAATGAAACCGCGAATGTGCCTCGCGAAAAACTGGTATTTTAAAAAAAATACGTTTTTTCTTTCGAACTTTGAATCCTTAAACATTGCTCAGTGATGGCTTAAGGTCTTTGTTTACACAACTGCATTTACAGTTTTTCTAAATTCCAAAAACTGCCGGTTTTTTTAAAACATTTATTTCATTTTCACTTAGTTGAAATTTAAAAAAGATTTTGTGATATACTATACGTTGGTGTTGAGTAATCAATTTTTTAAAATGGTGATATAAAAAAAAAAAAAAAATTGAAATTTTTATTTAATTTTGACCAGTAAAAAATAAAGATATCTTAAAAAAGTTGGACAGCGTTTTGTTGGTATTTAAATGTAGTTTTAGAAAAAAAATACGAAATAATTATTCGAAGTAATTATCACTTATTTTTTAACGTTTAAAAATTAAAATCGACTTTTTGAAAAAATCCGAAATCTTCGATTTCTACTTTAATAACGTTTTTTAATTCTTCTACTTTTCAACCGAATTTAGTTTTTAGTACCTTATAAGAGAGACATTTTACTCAAAATCACAATTCTGTAATCATGTGAGTTCAAACTTAATAAAAAGACATATTTTTACCGTTTAAATCGTTTTTAAAAATAATGGACGCAAATTTCGGACTTTTTTAAAAAGTCGATTTTAATTTTTAAACGCCAAAAAATAAGTGATAGTTACTGCGAATAATTGTTTTCATATTTTTTTTCTAAAACCACATTTAAATACCAACAAAATGTTGTCCAACTTTTTTTAAGTAATCGAATTTTTTTTTCAATATCAAAGTGATGCATTTTAATTTTCCCATTGATTTTTAATAACATAAAAGTTCATACAAGTGTCAAAACAAGTTCACATTATTGCGATGTGTTATTGAAGAATTACAAAAACATACCCGTAACAGTAACTTTTAACCCTGCACATATTTTATACAATTGCTGTATGTCAACCATAACTGACAAAAGTAGTTTTAACAATTTAGAGACTAATATAGTGTGATATATTTAATATATTGGGCATTTATTTGCAACTGTCCGACTACTAATAAAAAAATATATTTTATCTGAATTTAAAATTATTTCTGACTACAATAAAATGTATTAAAATGCAACAATTTCTAGAAATGGTCGATTGAAAAAAAAATTAGTTGGAAAATTAATTAATTAAAATTTTTTAATAGTCATTAGAGGGTTAATTAAATATGTATATAAAGAAAATTGTTAAAAATATGCACAATTTTTTTTAATATTATTTAAAATAAAAATAAAGTTATATATTTATGAACTTTATTTAAAAAGTTTATAAATCTGCATTTATAAAATATTATTAAGTTATTATGAAGCGGGACAATTGGAATATTATGCCTCATATTTACACTCCAAAAAATACACTGTTAAAAAATAAATTAAAGTTGTACCCGAGTAAAAATTTTGATATTGTACCATATCTATTTAGATCTGGATCAAGATATAATCAGATCTTATCAGATCCGGAAATTGACCCGATCTAATTATATCAGTTCTGATGCAAACTGATCAGTTAAGATCTCGTTGGATCCGACATTTGACCCATATATATTCTGATCTTATTGGATCTGAATTGATCAGAATTGATATTGTGGTATATGTTTATAATAGTGATTTTTTTTAAGTCGAAATAATAAATGCATTTTCATTTAAAATGACAATAATTAAAATTTATTTAGTATTAATAATGACAAAAATGTTTGAAATAAAATTTGTATAAAAAGATAATATAAAAAATCTTAAGGCTCAATTAGTCTTGATGTACCCGAGTAAAAATTATTAGATATAATTATATCTAACGAGATATGATTGTACATATTTATATCTTATACAAGATCAAATTATATATAACCAGATACTTATGTTAGATCTGCTGCTACATATAACTATATCTTGTATTATATCTGGTTATGTCTTCTATCATATCTGTAACATAAGCATGTAAAACATCCATATTAACTTTAAATGTAATCAAACAAATAAGCTTTTTTGAAATTCGATTTTTAATAAACACCCTCTATTTTTCAAATCTTCATTATTTTTCAATTTGATCCCAAATTAAAATGAAAACAAAATTGAAAATATAAATACAAAACACAAAAAAAATATTGAATTTTCTGTCATATAAAAAATAATAATATTAAAAAAAAAAATATCTACGTATTTTGAATAAAAACAGAGGAAAACCAATTTTAATTCGTCTCTTGGATATTTAAAGCATTAATGTAAGTATTTTAGCAATGAACACGAAACTTTAAAATAAAAGAATAACTAATTTGTATCCGTTTGCAGATCTTTTGTAATTTTAAAATGCTGTTGAATTTGACAAACAAATTTGGAATTTTACGAAGATTAACATTGATCCAATGAAGTTTTGACAACAAAATATGATGCCTATAAATGTTTCACTAAATTAAGAAAAAATTCAAAAGGACCAGTTTGTGTAAAATATAATAAGTTTAAAGTTTTATTTTTTATTATTAATATCCACGGATATTGTTTGTATGGCATTTACATTTACCCCGAATTCCAGAAAATTCTGGGGACATATGTAAACCAGTTTACGTGTGTTTAGTTAAATTTAAAACCTCATTTAGTCTGTATATAATTCAAGATTTTGTGACCAATATAACTCGATATGGATATTTTCACTTAACATCAATACTAATGAACCTCAAGATTTGTTTATCTTCGAGAAGATTTTATTTAAATACTCAATTTTATACAAATGAGTACTTGGCACTCGATGTAAGGAGCTTCTTTATTGATGGTAACAATAAAACGGTGCCTTACATCGAGTGCCAAGTATTCATTTGTATAAAATTCTGTATTAAAAAAAATAACTGCTCGAAGATAAACAAATCTTAAGGCTCATTTAGTATCGATGTAAAGTGAAAATATAACTTGGTCACCAAATCTTGAGTAATATCAAGATTAAATGAGCCTTTAAATTTATTCAAACACACTTAACTGGTATTTACATATAGCCGAAATCCTGTTTTTTCTGGAACTTGGGGTAGATGTAAATACCATACAAAAAATGCCTTTATTATAAATTGGGAGTAAAAAAGGTTATAGCTCTATGAATTTATTTTTATTTTATATGTAGACTTAATATGATTTATTACATTTTTAATTTTGTAGTTTATATTTTTGAATGCCAAATTTTTTTAAACTGTTTTTAATTATATTATACGGTAAAATCTTATCAAGTACTGAATAAAATTGAATTATAACCATTTTAAATAAAAGTGTGCTTTTTATTTGTTCCCAACTATAGAAATTTTGCAAAAATCAATGAACATCTGCTACAATATCAGTTCTGATCAAATCAGATCTTATAATATCAGAATGTATATGGGACAAATGTCGGATCCAACGAGATCTTATTTGATCAGTTTATATCAGAACTTATCTAAACTGATATAATTAGATCGGATCAATTTCCGGATCTGATAAGATCTGAATATATATTGAGCGAGATTCAAATAGATCTGGTGCAATATCAAAATTTTTACTCGGGTAATGTGTGGTAGATTTAATATTGAGTACTGTTAAATTAGAGTTTGCATTTCTATGTGAATTTTAATAATTTCAAAATTATTGTTTGAATTTATTGAAGCTATCGAAGAAAACCATTGATAGGTATATTTTCAAAAGGAAAATGTTTTTGCGTTCTCACCCCCTCATATTGATGGTATTCACGTCAGAAATTTTTACCCTTGCATAGTGCGAAATGCAACATTTATTACAAATTAATGATTTTTTCAAATTAAAAAAAAAAAATATTTGGAGGTGTTTCGAGCATCCCCCAAATGCACTACGGATGCAAAATTTAGCTTGAAACACCTCTAATTTTTTTTGTTGAAATCTGAAATTATCAGGCAAAGCCTTTTGCACCAAATAACATAAAAAGAGACCGCCAAAAAAGTAAAGTACATCCTATGTACAATGGATGCAAAATAACATAAAATAAGGAAGTTAGAACCCAAAATCTTAAATTACACTAGGACTAATTGAGCCTTTCAATTTGTACCAAAATACGTTAAAAGGTTAAATTCCCCAAAACCATATTTTATATGGAATTTGGAGTAAATGTAAATACCATAAAAACGAACACTTCTATAAATATTATATTGTAAACAAATGGATCCTTTTGAAACTTTTTTTTTTAATTCAGCGAAAACTTTTATGTATCATTTGCACTTTTTGCTTTGCCTCAATCTCCGTGTCATAAAATTTAATCCAATTTAGCTCCATTTTAATATCTATTTCAAAAATCTGCAAATTGAGAGAAATTGTTAATACTTTTATTTAAAATTGTTCGTGGTCATTGCTTTAATACTTACATCCACTTTAACAACGTCTGGAAACTGCATCGAAATTGATTATCCCATATTTTGATGAAAATACATATGTATGTAGAAACAATTTTTTCCAAAATACAAAAATATTTTTTTTTATTTGACAGAAAATTCTATTTGTTTTTTTTTTATTTTGTACCAACATATTTTATTTTGTTTTCATTCGGTATCAAAACAAATAAAGATGAAGATTTATAAAATAGTGGGTGTTCTTTAAAATCGAATTCTGAAAAAATATCAGCTGTTTAATTGCGTTTATTGTTGATATGGATATAAATATTGATATGGTGACAGATATGATAGAAGACATAACCAGATATGATAAAAGATATCGTTATATATAGCAACAGATCTATCATATCTGGTTATATATTATTTGATCTTGTATAAGATATAAATATATATTATCATATCTTATTAGATATAATTATATCTAAACATTTTTACTCGGGTAAGTATATTTTCATGGATTTAAAAATTATTAAATAAAAAACAAATTAAAAATATTAAATTCGACTTGGCCGAATCCATGAAATCCCCTTCTTAAACTCTTTTTTTCTTTGGAAGAAAAATATGACTAAAAAAAACAAAATTTGACTGTTACACGTGAGAGTGTTAAATTCGGGGCGTTTTTTCCTGGGTTGGGGGATCATTGGGGGACACATAAACCCATGCGGTAAATGTTTAAAAATTCATTTATTATTCTTTTGGAGCTTAAGTATTACAATTTTATAATTATTTAGAAACATTTTTAAAATCCACGCCCACGAAAAAGGGGGCGGGCTAAAAAAGTATTTTTTGATTTGCTAAGTCCAAGTGCAGGACCTTGAACTTTTCTGGCATCAAAATGTTATATTTGCTAAACAAAAATACAAAAAAACCTATGAAAATATGTCATTTTTCAGAGGTAAGTTAAGTTCTTCAAGGGGGAACTTTTTTCTCTCCGGTCAGATTTTGCCCATTTACGAACTTAAACTGCCTAGGACCAAAAGACATATTTATTTTGGACTGCATCGTGTCTTATACAGACAGACAAACGGACGGACATACAGACATTCTAGAAAAGTCTTAGAATCGATCATAGATCAATAATATATATACTTTATAGGGTCCCCGACCGATATTTCGATGCGTTACAAACGAAATGACAAAGTGAGTATACCCCCATACTGCAGATGGAGGGTATAAAAAGTGACGTTTGCCTAATTTCGTCAATTGCCGGTCAAATTATGGGTCCTTTTGGTATAAAAATTCTATATGTGGCATTCCATTACAAATCGCACAATTTCGGACATGACACCCTTTGATATTACTCATTTTTTGATATGTTTTATTACGTGTTAAATGCACCTTATACAACAATTTTCAGTCTTTTATTCCAAGTTAGTTTTCAGTAATCAATTCTTAAAAATAACGATTTTTTACAAAAAAAAAAAAAAATTAAGAAGTTAAATATTAAGAAAGATTAATTTTGGGATAATCGGCCATGTGTAAGGCGTGCCGCACTGGCCAAGAATTTTAAAAACAAATAATACAAAAAAATAAGTTTTTTAATTAATTTTCTCAATTTTTTCGATATTTTGAGGTAAGTTTGAATTCATACACTCAAAAAATTATGTCATTAACTGTTTGTAGTTTATTTAAAAAATTTTCCGTTTAGTCGTTTTTAAAAGAAAAAACATTTATTTGATGTTCAGTTTTTATCAACGACTTCTTCTGTCCTTTGTTTCAAAAATAACACACTAAAATATAAAGACTTTCATTAACATTTAATTTTTAAAGTCATTTATTTTTGTTCTGTAAGTAAAAACTACTGATTATTCTTTAAATTTTTAATGATTTGTGTAAGTATTTTTTTTTTAAATTGTTGGTATTTTTTAGTGAAATATCATTAGTTTTTACCTACAGAAGTAGGTTATTTTTTTGTAGAAAAAAAACTCAAAAAATTATTTATAGAAATATAAAAACATGTTTGTATCAAGTGACTTTGGCACGATGGGAAGAGTGTCTGACCAGAATGTAGTTGATTGCGGGATCGATTCCCCAAAATTTTATAAAAAATTTTTAAAAAAATATTTCAATAGAAAATTGTAAAAAATAACCTACGAAAACATTAATTTTTAATGTTTTCGTAGGTTATTTTTTTGGAATTTGTTACTAAAAATAACAGAACTATCGTTAATTTTTAATGTTTTCGTAGGTTATTTTTTTCGAATTTGTTGGTAAAAATGAAGGAAAAAACCGTAATTTTTTAATGTTTAATGTTATTTATTTTAGAAAATTTTGTCAACAGTAAAAAATAAATATTGATGTTTGTTAAATCAAATGAATAATTACTGGGATGGTTTTCAATTGTTTATTCACTGGTTTTAAATATGTTTTTCATTTGTTTTTGCCTACAAAATATTTTGAGTGTATGATTAAAGAAATGGGATTTGGAATAAAAAGTCTCTTTAATAAGGTACTAAAAACTAAAATCGGTTGAGAATCGGTAAATTTTTTACAACTTCTCCAGTCATCTAACGTGTATCAGACCACTTGATTAAGGAATACGAGCCCCATTTTTGAAATTCATTGAAACTATATAATGTTATAGGATTTTTTTATTCTTTAATCTTTTTTTGTTACAAATGAAATATTCATACATATTCATACATATTTTGTTCAATTTTTTTTGTTTTAATTTTTTTTCATCAATATTTTTTCCATCAATTTTTTTTCATCAATATTTTATTCCATCAATATTTTTTTTCATCAATATTTTTTTCATCAATATTTTTTTTTCATCAATTTTTTTTTCATCAATATTTTTTTTTTATTAATATTTTTTTTTCTCAATATTTTTTTTTTCATACATATTTTTCAATAAGTTTTTTTGAGTTCACCAAAAATGTTGTTTTTTTTTTTTAATCAGTATTTGTTTTCATCAATATTTTGTTTTTCATCAATACTTTTTTTTCATACATACATGCTTTGTATGTATGAAATTTCATAAAGATCGGAAGGTGAGGCTACGAAGACTTCCCTTGTGAGTGGACTTTATAAAAAGCAAAACAAGTGTGTTGTTTTTCAATGGTTTATTTCAGTTTTACAAAGAGAACTCTTAAGATTTTTCTCTGCGTGTATATTCGTGTAAATTTAACTAAAAACTTTTGTTGTTAGTTTTGATACACATACAAATACATTTTTTTTGTTTTAATACACAACTCATACAAATAAACTTTGTTGAACTAAATTTCCACAACCATAATTGTCAAGCCACTTTTATAGAGACTGATATATTTTGATAGCTTAAACTGAAATTTTTTTTATGCATGTGTGTGATGCCTAACACCAATAAACGCTTTGACACATACAAATGCACATTTTTTTAGCTTTTTTTCAGTCTATGTAATGAATAATAGAACGCAATATTTTTTTTTAGTTTTAATTTAGTACAATATTTCTAAAAACGTTTGACATATTAGTGACATAAATGAAAATTTGATTATTTTTAAAGTTTTGCATTCAAATTTGTTTCAGTTGTATATTGAGTAAAAGAAGGGGGCCCCCGTAGGCTAGTTGGTAGCGTGCTAGCCTTTCAACGTGGGGGTCGTGGGTTCAATTCCCACCAGAACCCTTGGTTTTTTTCGCTACAACGAGACGACGGTCATTGTTACCAGTTCTCGGTTAGGTGGAATTTATTAAAAATGAGTTGTAAATAATTAGAAAAAATAAATAAAAATAATTGATCATATGATCAAAACTACTACTATTGAGTAAAAGAAAATCGAATATAAAGTTTATATTAAAAAACAATTAATTCAAGCTAATTCAATATTTGTGAGAGTTTTTTTTTAATAAATTTTCACGAATTTTTCTTATTTTCAATGAATAAGAGTTAAATATAATTCGAGGCCGTGTTAATGTTTTCTATTATGTATTAACATAACAAGTACTTAGTTAACTCTATTTGTTTATTAGAATACATGAAAATGGTCTCGAACTAGAATAAACTTATTTTCATGGCACAATTCAAAGGTCGAATAAATTATTTATTTTTTAGTTTTTTATTTTTATTCTTATTTCCGTTGAAATTTTTGGATTTAGGATTTATTTTTTTAACTTTTTTTTTTTTAATTTATTTGAGAATTTTTTATAAAAATAATATTTTTAATATATGGGGGTTTTCGTGTCAACTGACACAACTTTCGAAACCGATGTCTTCCGATCGGGATGAAATTCGCACCAAGGTTAGTCCTATTAGATAGTAGATCAGACACAATTTTTCAACGAGATCGGTCAAGGACTTTCTGAGCTAGAGGGGGTCGAAATTTGACATTTTTGCCAAAGAGGTGTTTATTCTCATCCATGTAACTTTTTACCTATTGTTTTTAGCACAATGTGTCCCAAATAGTTTAGATAGCTATTTCTTCAGTCTTTCGAAAAAAAAAAAAAAAAAATTTTTTTTTTGATTTTTTTTCTTAAAAATCCAAAACTTTTTTGACTTTTTCCTCAAATTGGGCCCTTTTTTTTTTTTGATTCAAAAGAAAGCTTAGGTGATTTCCTTTAAGAGCTATGGGGTCGCTTAGTGGGATGCGAGTGGGATATCTGTGAAAAATTTTTTTTTTTAACTTTGGAACACAAAAAACTGTTCTTCAATTTGCACTATTAGGCGTGGGAAAGCTCACCAGTTTTCGATTTCGATCCGGGACACCCTCTAATTCTGATAGGTTCGAAAATTAAAGCATGATCCGAAAATAAGGGCGGTGGGGTGGGGCCATATGGATCTGTCATCGGGATAAAAATTGGGCGTAAAGAGGTTAAAATCCTCAAAAAGCTCCACAACTGCCCTAGAACTGCCCATAGAGGAGTGCAATGTGAGGCCCACCTCCATTAATTTTCTGCCCCCAACATTTTTCTTGAATATACCTAACCTCTAATTTCACTTCCTAAGAGGGCTCCCATACAAAATGACATTTTTATAAAATTGCTCCTACCGCTCTAACTGTCCATAGGGTGCCCCTAGAGAAGTAAAATGTATGACCGACCCCCAATATTTTTTCAACTCCAACATTTTCTCAGAATATACCTACCCTCTATTTTCAACTCTTAAGGGGATCCCCATACATTTTTTTTATTTTTTTATTAGTTTTTAAAAATACATGTTTTTATAATGTATGGGAGCCCCTTAAAGAGTGGAGATAGGGTGTTATTATGTTCGGACAAAATGTTGGTAACTAAAAAATAATGGGGGTTGGTTGTAATTTTTGCCTCTCTAGGAGGCACGGTAGGGCGGTAGGAGCTGGTTTAATAATACAAATTTATAAAAAATAAAAGAAATGTATGGGGACCACCTTAAGGTTTAAAGATACATTGTAGGTGTGTTTACAAAAAATGTTGAAATTAATAAAATAATGGAGGTCGGTCATACATTTGGCTCCACTAGGGGCACTTTAGGGTAAGTTAGAAGGGTAGGAACAAATTTTTTAAAAAATTTTTGTATGGGAGCTCCCTTAGGAAGTGGAAATTGGGGTAAGGTATGTTCAAGAAAAATGTTGTGGACAGAAAATTATTGGAGGTTTGTCTCACATTGCACCCCTCCAGTGGCGTTTCTAGGGCAGTTTTGGGGCTTTTTGACCTGTTTACGCCCAACTTTGACCCCGATGATGGGCCATATGGCCCAACCCCACCGCCCTCATTTTTTGGCTCGTGCTTTCTTTTTTGAACCTATAAAAATTAGAGTATATCGCGGATCGAAATCGAAAACTAGTTAGCTCTCCCACGACTAATAGTGCAAAGTGAAGAACCGTTTTTTGTGTTCCAAAGTTAAAATTTTTTTTTTTTTTTCAACTTTTTTAACAAATTTCATCCCGATCGAAAGACTTCGGTTTCAAAAGTTGTGTCAGTTGACACGAAACCCCCATATATAAAAGTCCTTCATTAATCATTAACTTTTAACTTTAAAATTGATTTTTTTGTATTTGTTTTAAATGAATAAAAGCAAATAAACATTAGTCGCCTTTTTAAATTCGAAACTAAAAAGAAAACATTTTTTCATACTTTTTTTCTAATTTTCACTAATTTGATCATTCTTAACAAATGTTTTTCAGTTGTTTATACAACAAATAAAGAAACAAAATGAAAAGTGTTTTTGAAAAAAATCCCTTTTAGCAATTAACTCATTTAAGAATTTTTTTTGTTGTATTGTTAAGAGCTCATAACAATTGACACTTAAAGAGGGTCACGAGGAGGTCCATTATAGGAGTCATCTGTGTTTGTTGCTGTAGTTTTACATTCATACATTTTATATAGAACAATAAAGTGAAAACATTTTTATATGTTCGAACAAAGTTTTCCCTTTTTGCTCATGTTTCTTTTGTTGTCAGGCTTTTGTATTGCTTATGGCTTTTGCTTTCGTTATCTTATAGGGGAAGGTTCGGCCATATTTCTTTAGAGGGATTCTTAAAAAAGTAAGGGTAAAGTTTCGAGTTAGTGTAATTAGAGAAAAGGGCCACTTTTGGAACTCTTTTTACTAGTTCCTAGGTTTTACTAAGTTTATACTTGAGAAAAACTGTTAGGATACTTCCCTCGTTATCACTTTTGACTTAAGGGCATTAGGATTAAAATTAACTTCTTTTATCGTTTTTTTTCCTGATTTTTTTAAGTTATTTTTTTTTGTTTTTGTTAGAAAAACTATGACAAAAACTTGTATCTAATGTTGGATTAAGTAAATAATTTTTTCCATTGTTTGAAACAATAGAATAGATTCTTTATAAAATGTGCTTAAATTTTATTTAATTTTTGAAGAATATGACAAATAGCTTCTCATCGATGTAAAAGTAGTGGTAAAGGGCTAAAAAACCACAAAAAGACCTTCAAGTGCCTGGGAGTTACTCCCGGAGGGAAGTAGTGAAAGACCGACCCCATTAATTTCTTCATCCTAATATTTCTTCTGAACAAACCTACTCCTTTTCTCTACTTCCTAAGAGGCTCCCATAAAAAATTAAATTTTTATAAAATTTTCTCCCACCGCTCTAACTGGCCCAAAAGATGATTCTAGACCCTGCAAATTTTTCCATTACTAGTAATTGGTTTTGTAATCAGAAAAAATATTGTAAGTAATTACATTTCGGAGAATAACCCATTATTTTAACAAGGGCGTGAGACAAAAATAATTAGTTACAAGTAAGCGATAAATAATTAGTTACTTTCTCCGCTTGCAAACAGGTAGTTGCTTCTATCAATAACTACTTTTATAACACGTTATAAGTCACTAGTTGCTTTGAGCTTAAAGTAATTCGAGTGGTAATGGGCACTCATTATAAATAATGCATGAAGTAATGATGACTTTTCAAAACTTTTCAAAACTTTCAAATGTATGACCGACCACCAATATTTTTTCAAATCCAACGTTTTCTTAAAATATATCTACTTTATATTTTCCACCCTTAAGGCGAATTCCGATATTTTTTTTTTTTAATTTCAATATATTTTTTTTTTTTAATTTCAATATGGCTGATCTAATGTGGTGCCCAATTTTTAAAAAATATTACAGATTCGCGTAAAACTCTTCATATACAGGTTCTTGGGGTCGCTTAAGAATAATCTGGAATTGAATTTTCAAAATTCAAAATAGCAAATCCAATATGGCGAACATTTTTTTTTTTAAATAACTGATTCACTTAACACTCTTTACGCACAGAATTGTTGCGTTGCTAAGTTAGAATCTGTCATTCGAAAATTTAACTTCAGATTCTTATTTAGAGACCCCAAAAACACGTAGTATAAAAAGTTTCAAGCAAAT
This sequence comes from Pegoplata infirma, assembly GCA_963921195.1. Lineage (NCBI taxonomy): Eukaryota > Metazoa > Arthropoda > Insecta > Diptera > Anthomyiidae > Pegoplata > Pegoplata infirma. Next base: position 46,564 of record CAWUER010000279.1, read on the forward strand.
CGGTTTATTTTTTAAAAATATTGGTCGCCATGTTGAATCCGCCATTTTGAATTTTAAAATTCCAACTTCAGATTATTTTTAAGCGACACAAAAACACGTCTATTAAGAGTTTTAAGCGAATCTATTGTGTTTTTAAAAAATTGGGAAACATATTGGATCCGCCATATTGAAATTCAAAAACCGCCACTTGGCGGTTTTGGCGAAATTTCTGCTAGTTCGGCTTTAATTCGGATTTTCCAGAGAACCAATATTTTTTCATAAGGTGGCAACCCATTTTTAAACTTGAGATTGGGCAGCAAAAGAAAAACAGGTAACACTTATTTTTCTCCCTTCATTACAATATTCAAGTTTCAGGAAAATCGGTGGGTGCCCTGACCTTCCTTGTAAGTCTCTATCCACTTACAAGGGAAGTCTCCCTGGTGTCACCCTCCGATCTTCATGAAATTTGGATATGTTGTTAAAAACGAAAATTAATTCGAGACGTATTTTTTTTAGCGGCCAAACTTATTTTTAGGGGGGGTCGATTTGTATGGGGGGAAATTGACCTTTTTCAGTTTTTTACGATTTATGCATATTTAAACAAAATTAATATAGGCATGTGCGGTATCAGATTAAATGTATTAAAAATACCTATCTCGTGGTGCTAACAACGGGCCTAAGAAGTTAATATTTTTCGACTTATTAACAAAAATGTCTTAAAATTTTGGTATTTTACTCAATATGTCGAAAAGTTGTGCATGTCTGGACACGTTCTTAGCACACGTAGATAGGTTTTCCAAAGACCTTTCATTTGGTATGTAACATGACTAAGTTTCTTTGCATAATATAGGAGATAAACGAAAAAAACTAAAAAATTACCTTGTCTTCCCCCCTCCTTTTTAAACCCTGTAGCGGTGTTCTATAACTCTCGAATCGAAAGATTTCTCACATGAAACATGAAAAACGAAACAGAAACATCGTGAATCAGAACAAAACCTGACTTTTCGCATTCGACTGTTTCTGTAATTTTGTTATGCGGAAACTTTCTGTCAAATATGATTTTTTTTCAAAATTATTGGAAAGATGCGAGAAAAACTGTTTCTGTAAACCAATTGATCGAAAACTTATGAAGTTGAAGTGTCAAAATCACTCACATTTAAAAATGGTGCGATATTTCGTAAATTAAACAACTTTTGAGTTATAATAAATAAAAAACAATATTTTTTTCAAGAAAATACTATCAACTAATATTATTAATGATATACTACACATTATTTTCATAATTTAATTTATTATTTCATTTTTGTTTGCAAATGTTACGAGTGTTGTTTAAAAAAAATGTGAAATTGCGTTTTTTTTTGTTGTGATTTTTATTATTTTCTCGCCTTATTTACCCTTTTTGACAGCTGATTTGGAATATTCCAATAAAAATGCTGCCGTTTTCGCATTGATATATAGAAACAACTTTTTTTCCAGAATCGAGAAACGATGGAATTTTTTGTTTCATACTTTTCGATGCGAAAACTTTTCGCATAAATTACAGAACACCCCCACTGAATATGAATTTTGGTCGCTAAAAAAAATACGTGCCCCTTTATTTTTTCTGCTCTACAAAATAAAATCAATTCCATAAAGATCCGCGGGTGACACTAGGGAGACTTCCCTTGTTAGCTAAAGTATATAAACAAATAATAACACTTAAACTCCATTTTGTTTAATATTCTGCTTTAAATATTGAGTTTGTATCTATCCTCTGTCACAATGCTATGCCATCCTTTGGTGGCGATGTTTGCTAAGGCGTCGACAATAACCGCCACAGCCGGAGGGTCTTGGGTTCGAGACCCGGCTAGAACAGCAATGATTTTTTTATTGCTTTTTCTTATTTTTTTTTATATTTTTTTAATATATTCATTATTGTAACGTTATTTTAATTATTTCAATTATTGTAACATTATTTTAATTATTAAAAAATTAAGTGCGGATTACTCAATGAAAAGTTAGCTGCTAACTGCTGATTTAACGGAGCCTTATGTCAAAATTTGTATGAAAAAGTAAAATTAACGGAGAGTTATTTTATAACGGATCATTGAGTAATCCAGCCTAAAAGGCATATTAATGACATTTTTTCCTATTAATGACATTCATTAATTCTATGATTTTTTTTTATGAACCTAACAAAATCTATGAATAAAATTCTATGAAATATGTCACAATACTAACATATCTATTCATTCTGCCAATGAATTGTTTCATAGATTTTATGAATTTCGTTTTATGAAATTTGTTCATGGATATTATGAACAATAATTCTTTCAGTGCAATATTAGGAAAAAAATTAAATTTTGCATGTGAGCTCCCTTAAAAAGTGGTGTAAGGGGGTAGGTATGTTCTGTAAAAATGTTGGGAGGGGAAAATAATGGGGGTCGGCCATATATTTTATCCATCTAGGGTAAACGATGTGAGCGCTATGAGCTTATGTCCTAAAAAAAAATTTAAATACCAAAAATGTACGCGGTCCACCTTAAGAACTGAAGATTGAGGGTAGATATGTTTCGAGAAAATGTTCGTATTGAATAAATAGTGGAGGTCGGGCATACATTTCACTCGTCTAGGGGCAACCCTGGGGAAGTTAGAGCGGTGGGAGCAAATTTCATAAAAATAGCATTTTGTATGGGAGCCCCCTTAAGGAGTGGAGATAGGGAGTAGGTTTGTTTGGAAAAAATGTTTTGAGCGCTATGATTTAATTACCTAAAAAAAACAAAATTTTAAATAAAAAAATTGTATGGGGACCACCTTAAGGGTTAAAGATTGAGGGTAGCTAAGTTCTGAGAAAATGTTGGTATTAAAAAAATATGGTTAGGCATACATTTGACTCTTCTAGGAGCAACCCTGTGGCAGTTAGAGCGGTGCAATGTAAGACCGACCCCCAATTATTTATACACCCCAAAATTATTTTTAAGGGATCTTTAAAAATTGTTTTTTTAATTTTTGGTAAATTTTTAGCTAAAAAAATTTATTTTTCTTTCTATAACAAGAATTCGTAATTCTGTTTGAAATTCATTAAATGATCGGTCTCGAACCCTTTACCGTGTAAATATACCTGTGATCCTCGATTTATTTAAAGTAATTTAAGCGATATTTGTCCGTCTATTTATCTGTTGAAATCCTTTAAATTAAATAATTTATTAAACACTACATCACTTTTTTCTTTATCCAATATAAATCAAGTTTTTTTTTTTATAAACTATAACAATTTTAAGTTAAGGCTAATTGGTTGTCACGACTCTGGCTGGGTTTTCAATTTTGTTTACTTACGTGTATGTGTGTGGGAGGTCAAAACTAAAAGTGTTTTTTTTTTTTTTTTTTTTTGAAAAAATTAACTTTTAAATAAAGTGAAATTTAATCATACAGAAAAATTGTCAACACTATAACAAGACCTTATTTTACAAAAATTATTTAACAACGATTTGTATATACTCCATAGTAGAGAGTGTTTGCATACGTGTAAATGTGATGGTAAATTCTTGTTTAAACATGTCGACTTACAAACAATTATAAAGAAAAATTTAAATTTCGGTTGAAATTTTTTTGTTAAAAAACAAGGAAAACTGTCCAATATTGGTAAAATGAGATAACGGGACTTTTTTTTTAGTAATTTGACAAGGTTTGTTTTTGAGTGTACTGTGTACAAAATGCGTCTTTCTGTATGTATGTTTATTTTTAACACTTTTGTAATACAATACGTAAAATCCACTTGTTTTATCCACTTGGCATTCTTTGTTATATACATACACTTAAACACTCGCATAATTGTGCTTGTATATCAGTGTATAAACTGTGTGTATGGTAAGGTGGTAATTATTTAATTGGGATTAAAACAGGAAAGGATTTGAACTGTTATTTATTTGTATGATTTTAGCAGATGGGTGCGTGAGTGATTTTTGGCCCATGCACACACTAAATTTTATTGTTTACTTACGTTCATACAATAATGACGATCTTTTCACGCACTTTTCACAAATGTTGCAAATATTTTCATGAAATTATTTTTTTTTTTAACGATTAGAACAGGGCTTCCCACTTACTTTTGCCTCTCGACCCATTCTTAATATATCAAATTTCTCACGACCACCACCATAAAAAACAAGAAAATTATATAAACCGTCCGACAAAAATGAAAAAAGTTGTTAAACACGAACTGGATAATATACGTTTGAAACTAGATACTAAAAAGTATCCTATAGCTTACACTTCGATTGTCCCGCACTTTTAATATGTTATAGAGGAACAAAATCTAAGATTTACCGTTTTTTTTATCGGCTATCGTGAAGGTTGAAGGGGGGAAATGGGAGGGTGAAAAAAGGGATTTTTTCGTTTTTCGATTTATTTCGTATTTCTTCCAAAGAAACTATATGAACATTATATATGGATGGAAAGGTTGTTTTATGCCCTATCCAATGGGCAAAATTATAATTTTTTATGTTGGTTTTTGTCGAAAATGTGTAAAATTTTAGCTACTTTATATGGAGAAGTATATACGTACGATCCCCAAAATTATATATAATGATCTCTATTAAGTTTATGCCGATACGTGTTTTTACTTTTGCCAAAATTCCTCTTAGTTCGGCTTTCATTTTTCATAAAGTGGCAACCCTTTTTTAAACCACCGGGAAAGCCAATAAAAAATAGCAGGTTAAACTTAGTTTTCAGTACTTATTAACATATATAAATTGCAGAGCAATCGGAGTGTAAGCTATGGGATACCTTCCTTGTAAGTGTAGTAAAACTGCATTTACAGTTTTTTTTGGGATCCTGTTTCCTTTTAAAATGACTTTAGAGCTTAAGAGAATTAAATTTTGTAAAAATATAATTTTTTTTTAATATTTGTGCCACTAGTGATAGCAAATGAAAGAGGAGGATCTCCCATAATTTTCCTATTTTCTTATTTTTAAGTATCAGGAAAATGGAGGTAAGTACGTCCTTTCAAAAATGTATCCTTCAATATCATTAAAAATTTTGAAAAAAATATTTTAATAAAGTTTTCAGATGACTTTAGACACATCCTTTTATCCTGATATGGCAAAATAAAAAAAAAAATAAAAATAGGGGAGATCCTCCTCTTTCATTTGACATCACCAGTGTCACCCTAGAACAAGCATAAATATTTTACAAAATGTATCCTTTGAAACTTTGAAGTCCTTTTAAAAGGAAACAGGATCACGAAATGAAAAACTGTAAGCAGTGTAATTTGTTAATATCAAATAATTTTACTTGCCAGGATGTCGTTTTATAAAGGATGCCCTTTATAAATCGATTATCAAAGTCACTTAAGCCAAATTTAAAGGGGGCGTTGGTATAGGGTTGTATGGACCGATTTTTTTTTTAAATTTCAATAGGCTTCATCCTTGGGTGTTCTGAGAAATTGTTCGTGTAGAAAAATTCCTTGCTTATATAAAAAAAGTGTCAGATTATAATATATGTATTTATCGTACAGAAAAGTTCTCAGGTTTTGAGACATTTTGCTTATAAAAAAATTCTCAGATTTTTTTTAGACATTTTTCGTACAGAACAATTTTCAGTCTCTGTGACATTTTTCGCATTAATAAATGCCTCAGAATCTGAGAACTTTTCTTACGCACAATTGCTCAAACTATTTTCTCATATTTCAAGCCAATTTTCGCATAGAAAATTCTTTGATTCTGAGACATTTTTCTTATAGAAAATTCTCTGATTCTGAGACAGTTTTCTTAAAGAAGAGTTGTCAGATTCTGAGACACTTTTCGTATAGAAAAATTCCCAGATTCTGAGATATTTTTCGTATATTTTTATATTATATTCTCAGTTGTGATGCATTTTATTATAAAAAAAATAATCAGACTCTGAGACATTTTTCTTATAAAAAAAGATTTTCAAACTCTAATTGTGAGACATTTTTCGTATGGAAAAATTCTTTTCAGATTCTGAGAAAATTTTCGAATGGAAGAATCTTTTTAGATACTGAAACATTATATTCTGAGACATTTTTCGTATAGAATCTGACAAGGGAGGTATCTTAACCCTTATGAAGCGATTGATATGAAACTTGAAATATATATGGGGCATTCCAGGCCAAATCACTCACTTTTAGACCCGACCCCTTTCGATTTATTTTATTTTTGGATATGTTTTAGTACTTATTAAATGCAACTTGGACACCAATTTTCAGCATTTTATTCCAAGATGGTGTTGAGTAATCAATTTTTCAAAATGGCGATTTTTTCAAAAAAATGGAAAAATTAAAATTTTCAATTAATTTTGACCAGTTAAAAATATAGATATCCTAAAAAAAGTTGGAAAACGTTTTGTTCGTATTTAAATGTAGTTTTAGAAAAAAAATATTAAAAAAATTTTTCGAAGTAATTATCACTTATTTTTTAACGTTTAAAAATTATAATCGACTTTTTGAAAAAGTCCGAAAACTTCGATTTTTTTTTACAAACGTCTAAAAGTTCTACTCTTAATTACGCAACTTTTAAGCCATAATTCGAGATGTGATCGCAATTTGTTCTATTTTTTTTTCAAATTTTGAAAATTGCACCTTTTATTTTTTGACTCTGATTTATTTTATATGGTGCTCCAAAAAAATTAAATTGGTAGATACTGACCCTAACTTACCCTAGATATATTCATTTCGAGGCAAAAATACGCCTCACAAAAATTAAGAACGATCGGACATGAATAAGGTGTTCCGCATGGGCCTTGAAGTTTAGAAAACGGATTACAAGGAAAAATATGATTTTTTTCTGTTTTCTCAATTTTTTTGGTATTTTAAGTTAAGTTTTAATGCAAGTGGTTACAGAATTATAATACGGAGTAAAATGCCTCTCTAATAAGGTACCAAAGACTGAAATCGGTTGAAAATCAGCCAAGTTATTACAACTTCCCCAGGCATCTAACGTATGGCAGAACACTTGATTAAGCAATATAATACGATTTTGGAAATTCATTGAAATTTTCTACTGTAATAACATTTTTTTATTCTTCAAGTTCAAATGTAATTAGATGACAAGTATTTTTGTTGTTGTGTTTTTCTAACATTTTTTAAATTAGTGCTAAAAATGCCTGCATTTTCAACACCCTTTTGAAATCTCTATTTAAAAAAAAAAAAAATATTTTTTTTGTTTTAAAATTTGGAAAAACCAAAAAAATATTACACTGAAACATGAATAATGAAAAAATGTTATTACAGTAGAAAATTTCAATAAATTTAAAAAAAGGGACTCGTATTTTTTAATCAAGTGGTATGGCACACGCTAGATGCCTGGGGAAGTTGTAATAACTTGGCTGATTTTCAACCGATTTTAGTTTTTAGTATCTTATTAGAAAGGCATTTTACTCCACATCATAATTCTGTGATCACTTGAATTAAAACTTAACTTAAAATACCAAAAAAATTGAGAAAACAGAAAAAAAATCATATTTTTCCTTATAATCCGTTTGTTAAACTTCAAGGACCATGCTAAACGCCTTAGCCATGTCCGATCGTCCTAAATTTTTGTTAGACGTATATTTACCTCCAAATGAATATATTTAGGGTAAGTTAGGGTCAGTATCTACCAATTTTTTTTTTTGAGCTCCATATAAAATAAATCAGAGCCAAAACATAAAAGGTGCAATTTTAAAAAATAAAAAAAAAATAGAAAGAATTGTGATCACATCTCAAATTATGGCTTAAAAGTTGCGTAATTTAGAGAATAATTTTTATAGTTTTTTACAAAAAAATCGAAGGTTTCGGACTTTTTCAAAAAGTCGATTTTAATTTTTAAACGTCAAAAAATAAGTGATAATTACTTCGAATAATTTTTTTATATTTTTTTTCTAAAACTACTTTAAATACCAACAAAACGTTGTCCAACTTTTTTTAAAATATCTATATTTTTTAATGGTCAAAATTAATTAAAAATTTAAATTTTTTAATTTTTTGGAGAAAATCGCCATTTTGAAAAATTGATTACTCAACATCATCTTGGAATAAAAGGCTGAAAATTGGTGTTCAAGTTGCATTTAATAAGGACTAAAACATATCCAAAAATAAAATAAATCGGAAGGGGTCGGGTCTAAAAGTGAGTGATTTGGCTTGGAATGCCCCATATAAAAGGGACAATTTTAAGGTTGGATGGTCTCGGCTTATCGGCCATATCGGCAATTTAGATGTTCAAAAAATCGGTAGAAAATGGCTAAAAAAATGTGTTTTCGTAATTTTGAGAAATTTCTATTTAAGAAACTATATGATGTTTGCATATGAAAAGAAAGGTTTTTTAATGTCTATTCAACGGTGGGATAATCTTTAAAAAAATCAGGGGTAGTTATGTGAAGACATATACCTACGATATCCATATAAATAAGAAATAATCTTTATTAAATTTAAGTCGATAAGTTTTTTTGCTCTAGACGATATTTCTGTTAGTTCTGGAGTTATCGAAGGGGACAACGAAATTTTTAAACACTGATATGGCCGAAAAACCGAGACACCCCAACCTTAGAATCGTCTCTTTTATATATGTTTGAAGTTTCAGGCAAATCGGTTCAAAAGGGTTTAGATACTTCACTTGTGAGAGAGTTTTCGTACAGAATTTGATTTAGGTACCTCCCATTTAAATATTAGAAACGAAAAATAATTGGGCGTTACGCCTTACGCGACGTAATTTAATTCAGGTTGGACGCTAAAAAAAAAACAAAATAACTAAAACTTTGATTAATTTTTTGTGTAAAAAACTTCCCGATTTCGAGAAAATTTTTCGATTTAAAAATTGTGTAGAAAATTGCTTAAACATGGAGTAAAAATATATAGCCTTACCATAGAAAAATAAAATATATTTAAAACCAGCTTTTAATTTTATTTCAATACAAATTGTTTTTGTTTTTAAAATCGACTTTCAAAAAATGTATTGAAAATTTGAAATTTAAAATAAAACTTCTGTTAAAATAGACTTTTTGTTTTCTTGTGGTAAGGGCCATAGATTCTAAATAGCGTAGACTATACATTTTGCAATGATTATGTTCTGAAACATTTTTTTGCAAACAATATTTCAAACCTTAACACAGATTTTGTAAAAAACAATCTTCGATTCACGATTTAACCGTTTTTACCAAAACTACACCATTTTGAATTATATTATAGAAATTACCATTTATGTATATCTTCAGAAATACATTTTTTATGTATTTCACCTAGGACCCCCCTGCGTACGTGCCTGAGCTTAAATTTCTTGGACTGGCAGCTGTGATAAAATAAATGCCACCCTTTTACAACTTAAATTATTAAGTAACTGCGCAAATTCATGTAAAATCCATTGTTAATGTCATGTTGGTTGATTTCCATTTTCCATTTTTTTTTGTGTAGCACTAACAATCAGTGATTATTGCATTTTGTATGATTGTCGTGTGTAAGAAGACATGACCAACCATCGTCATGTTACATGCATAAATAAATATAAATATCCAATAACATGTTGTTTTAACATGGCCATGACAAACTTTTATAATTTATTACTTATATATATTTCATTTTTTTTATAACAATTTTTTTAAGTGCAATTCAAATGTGTTTGTAGATGTTTTTTTTTAATTGCAAGCACTCTATTTTTTTATACGAATAATGGGAGATAATGGAGGAATTAGAGATGAAAAAAAAAAAAAACTATAAAAATGATAATTGTTAAATAAATTTTAAATAAATATTTTTTTGTGGCGGTTGCCACAAAATCTCATTATTTGGATAAAAATATTTATGTGAATATTTTGTTCGCATTCGCCGTGCGTTTTTAATTTTGCTTTTTCGCTTGAGTTTTTACTCAAAAATCACTCATGCCTTTATCTTCCTTTTATATAGAATGAAAACAATCACATCGTTATGTCTGCATATTGAATTTATTGTCATTTATTACTTTAACAATTTCCGTTTGTAATAAATTCATAATTTAAAATTTATTGTTTTGTATAAAACAACGTATCACGCTGTTACTAAACTGGGCGTATGATTAATGTTTTGTCATATTAATATTACTCATACGTCATACATGCAGACAATAATATTTTTAACCAATGCACACTGGGCCGAGATGGTAAGTTTTTTGGCCAAAACTCTCTACAGGTCGTAAATGTTTATCGATTTTTTTGAAATTCAGAATTTAAGCCTATATTAGGGTAATAAATAAGTGACTTAAAACTTTTTGAAATCGGACCTACAAGGAAACTGTTTCAGGGTGGACACTTTATTTTTAATAAAATTTACAGATGTTATAGATGAAACAAATGAAGAGACACTTGTCTTTTGTTTATGTATTTGAATTGGAGATGGTCTCTGGTCCCGTGATTTGCGTGACTCAAAAAAACAACGTGATTCACGCGTGAGCGTGAGTGATTTTCATTTAAATCACTTGATTATAGTGATTTTCATTTAAATCACGTGACTATATTAGGGTAATAAATAAGTGCCTTGAAACTTTTTGGAATCGGACCTACAAGAAAACTATTTCAGGGTGGACACTTCATTTTAAATAAAATTCACAGATGTTATAAATGCAACAAATGAAGAGACACTTGTCTTTTGTTTATGTATTTAGTTTTCAAAAATTGAATTAAAAAAAAATTTATAAGTATAAGTGATTTTCATTTAAATCACGTGAATATACCGTTTCCAAAATTGAATTAAAAAAAAAGTTTATAAAAAATTGGAAAAATTAAGTTTTTGTTCTGAAAACCCCCTTTTTATACTCATCGTTATCAAAAGTTCCACGCCCTTTTAAAAAACTGTCTGGGCCAGAATTATCCTTTCTATCCACACTTTCCAAAAAAGGTGCCCGATTGTGCCCGTTTTCAAAAATGAAATTTAAATAAAATTTATAAAAAAATGGAAAAATGATTTCTTTTTTGAAAACCTCCTTTTAAAAACTTATCGTTATAGAAAGTTCCACGGCCTTTCAAAAAACTGCCTGGGCCAGAATTATCCTTTGTATCAGCACTTTTCTAAAAAGTTAACCGATTGTGCCAGGTTTCAAAAATTGAATTGAAATAATAGCTTATGAAAAATTGGGAAAAAAATTTTTTTTTTGAAAATCCCCTTTTTAAACTTTCGAAAAAAGTTGTTCGCCTGTGCCCGTTTCCAAAAAATTAAAAAATTCGTTTTTTTTTACTCCCTTTTTAAAGTCATCAAAAGTTTCACGCTCTTTCAAACAACTGTCTGGGCCAGAATTATCCTTTTTATCAACACTTTCCAAAAAACTTTCCAGCTTGTGCCCGTTTTTAAAAATTTAATTGAAATAAGAGTATATAAAAAAATTGGAAAAAAATTGTCTTTTTTTGAAAACCCCCTTTTTAAACTTATCGTCATCAAAAGTTCAACGCCCTTTCAAAGAACTATCTGGGCCAGAATAAGCCTTTTTAAACCCACTTTACAAAAAACTTACCCGCTTGTGCCCGTTTACACAAATGGAATTTAAATATCAAAAATTTAAAAAAAAATAAAAAAAGTTTGTGAAAACCCCCCTTTTTAAAACTCATTGTGATCAAAAGTTCCACGCCCTTTCAAAAAACTGTCTGTGCCAGAATTATTCTTTTTATTCGCACTTTCCAAAAAATTTGCCCGCTTGTGCACCTTTTTTAAAAATTTTATATCAGAGTTTATAAAAATTTTAATTTTTTTTGTAAACCCCGTTTTTAAACCCATCATTATCAAAAGTTCCACTCCCGTTCAAAAAACTGTCTGTGCCAAAATTATCCTTTTTATCCCTACTTTCCAAAAAAGTTGCTCGCTTGTGCCCGTTTACGCAAATGGAATTGAAATATTAAAAATTTGAAAAAAATATTTTTTTATGAAAACCTCCTTTTTAAACTCATCGTTATCAAAAGTTCCACGCCCTTTCAAAAAACTGTCTGGGCCAGAATTATCCTTCCTATCGACACTTTCCATAATAGTTGCCCGCTTGTGCCCGTTTTAAAAAATGAAATTGAAATAAAATTTATAAAAAAATTTAAAAAAATATTTTTTTTTTGAAAACCCCCCTTTAAAAACTCATCCTTTAGGGCGTGACCCTTTCAAAAAACAGTCTGGGCCAGAATTATCCCTTTTATCCCTACTTTAAAAAAACTTGCAAAAAATGAAAATGAAATACCAAAAATTGAAAAAAAAAAAAAATAAAAAAATTTTGTGAAAACCCTTTTTTTTAACTCATCGTTAACAAAAGTTCCACACTCTTTCAAAAAACTGTCTGGACAGCCTAACCAGGTACTTATTTTTTTCAATGTATTGAAAACAAATTTTAATACGATAAAAAAAATATTTTTTGTGTAACCGGGTTTTTCTCGTAACCGGTTTTTTGTGTATTCGGGTTTTTGGGTAACCGGGTTTCATTTATCCCGTATTAATATAGAAAAACACTATGTATGTACTTTAGGAAAAACTTGAAAATTGTTAATTCATAAAATTAATTTAATTCAGTTAAAAATTGCTCATTTTAACAACTTTGGATTTGTGCTTCCCCCTTTCTATTGATACTTTATACGCAGATGAAAAAACGGGCAAAAGCGGGCAGGCCAGTCTGAAAGCTAGTAAACCAACGAACATTTTGGCATCCTAACTTTTGGATTATGTCGCGGAACATTTTGGAAAAACTATTTCATATGGAACAATTTTTCAAAACTTGCATAAAAATATCAAAAAATCATCGAAAAAAATAGGAAAAAAGAGCTGTTCATACCCATTTACATGTTGTACTTCCCTTTGTTAAATAAACTTATCCCAAAAAAAAAAAACAAGGTCCCACCTTAATAATGTACAAATTTGTTAGCTTTTTTGACTACGGTATATGGAGATTTAAACATACCTATTTTATCTTAGATGGATCATTCCAAGAAAATACAGGCAAGGTGCAGCAAGTCATACTTAATACAATAGTGCATTCACTTTTTTAATTTAATAATTTTGTTTTTTTTAGTTTTGGCCAAAAAAACTACCATCTCGGCCCAGTGTGCAATGGCTATTTGATAAAGGAAATACTGCTGTGTTTGATAAAGGAAATATAAATATAATTTGTTTGGTTTGAAATTAGAATTTTATTGGTTTCAGTTGTGTTTTTAATTGTATGACATTTGAGGATAGGAAAATATTTCCTTTAAAAATTATTGTATATTTTGTGAGCAAAACTTTTTACATGATTATGATTTTTGGCTGATGTCTAATTTTAAAACTGACTCCGTAGGCCACCTAAGTTTGACTATATCAGACAACGACTAAAAAAACAACAAGTAGAAAAGTTAAATTCGACTTGTCCGAATCTATGAATACCCTCCACAATGCCCTTTTTAAGTGACAGTAAATTTTCTAACGCAAAAAAATAACATTTTTGATTAGAAATATTTTATATTGTGCAAAAAAACTTTTTTTTAAGTAATTTTTGAAAAAAAAAAAAAATTATTTACAAAATTTTTTTTTGAGTGTAAAATTTTTTTTGAGTGTAAAATTTTTTTCGAGTGATTTTTTTTTTTTTTTTAATGTAACACTATTTTTGAGTGACAAAAACACATTGCAAAATATTTTTGTGACTTTCCAATGTTTTTAAAACATATTAAACGGGTTTTCAATACTTGAATTTAAGGTGAAATTGAAATTCACTGAAATTCACGGTTTTGCTAATAACTTTTGAACCACTAAACAGATTTGGCTGAAATTCAATACGAATTAGGCCAGGGATACGGCAAATAATATGCCAAGCTCCAGCATCCTCAGAATTGCATTTCGAAAGTTAGCGTGTTTTTAATCTCTTAAATTCAAGAAAATCCCTTGCCGAAATTCAGTCTCTTGCTCATAACTTACTGCACAGTGGCCGAAACACCCAATCTAGCGGCGCTTAATTCGGAAATGTAAAATAACAAAGCCCAATCCATATTTGTGATTATAAAACTTAAAAAGAAGTGAATTTTTAACCATATTTATTTATTTCAGTGTTTTTATGTATTTTGGGAAATTTATGTGAATATCGGGAGGGTGTTCTGTATGAGGACTGGTAGTTAAAATGTTCCGATTCCGTTTAAATTTAGAGTGATTATTTATGGCTACAAAATAGATTTATCAGTCGAATTTCAAGAGGATATTTGTTAAAATACTATTGTTAGGGCTTATTAGGTAAAACTGGAAGGGGAAATTAACATGGGGGCTATGGGATAACATGGACCGATTTTGTCAAAAATTTAATTGGTTTTGTTATTTTGATAAAAAATCTTAAATTTCAAGTTTTAGCCAAATCGATTGAAAATTGTGGTCTGTATCGTGTTTATACTGTTTATTTGGGCAGGCAGATGCACCCTAAAAACCGAACAACTTGCGCGAATTAGCACGCCATACTGAAACGTCACAACAAAAATAACCCAAAATAATAAAAAAAACAGGAATTGGACCGAATACGATCGAATTTCAAAAGTTGCACTCCATGACACTATAGTTTATATCACAAATGTCAACTTCAATAATGCACTAATAATAAACTAGATACATACAGGCCACAAACATTTATTTTTTAGTTAAAACATAACTTTTACTTTCAATTAAAACTTTTTGGCTCAAAATGTATAAACAATTGACTTAAAAGTGTCAGGAAAAACTCACTGAGTAATTAGGCCCCAAATTCCTTTAATACACTTGCTGCAGAACATGTATATTTGACAGTTTACAGCTGTGCGAATATTGAAAGCAAAACAAAAGTAAAAACGTAAATTTTTTCTGTAAATTATAAGTAAACGATGCAGTGCAAAAACATTTATCGATATTAATATTTTAATTTTGACTTAAGCGCCGCTAGATCAGTGATTTCGGCCACAGTGCACTGGACCGATTTCGCTGGATTGCAATACCAACCTGACCAGGTAAATGCCCAATATATATGCCAAACTTCAGAAGCCTCCGTAAAGGCTTTCAAAAGTTAGAGTGTTTTCTACAGACAGGCAGACAGACGGACGGACGGACGGACATCGTTAGATAGACTTAGAATCGATCGAGGATCATGAATATAAATACTTTATGGGGTCCTAGACCAGTATTTCTAGGTGTTACACACGGAATGACAAAATTATATATACCCTCTATCACTAGAGTGGAGGTTATAAAAAAGTAATTACCAAACTCGTGCCTTTAGGGGTTAAAGTTTTGTCCAAAAAAAAATTTCCCATACAAACCATTTTTTTCGATTTTTGAATTTTCGGAAAACAGGGTAAAAAACGCATTCTTTTGCTATTTTTTAATATATTCAGAACCCGATAAAAATGCCACAGATAGGAATAATATTTTTTTGTGGATATGTACTATCATTAAAAGCAACATCTCATCAAAAATCCTCTCAAGTCAAAACTAAACAAGTAAAAAAGGTAAATTCGACCTTGCCAAATGTATTGATACCCTCCACAATGTAAAAAAAGTTTATTTGAAAAAAAAAAAATTGAAAAAAAATTCCGCGAAAAAAATTGTTTCGTAAAAAAAAATATATTTTTTTGTAAAAAAATATGTTTGCACTTGTTTAAATACCATTCGGTGATCAATTCTGTTCACATGTGTCAACTAGCAGCCGAAATAAAGCATTTTGTATTATTAGGTTATGTTGAATACACCGCTGAACCGATTTTGCTCAAATGCAATACCAAAGTACTTAAGGCAACAACAAGTAAATATGCTAAGTCTTAGTTATATCTGTTTAATACTTTGGCCGTGATCACCATTTCCACAGACGGACAGACTGACAGAGAGACGGACATCGCCAGAATGTCTTAATATCGATCACTTATCAATAATATATATATATACATTATGGGGTCTAAGACCGATATTTGGATAAGTTACAAACGTAATGACAAACTTATAAATACCCTCTATCACTAAGTGGAGGTTATAAAAAAAATTTAGAGTAGGGCTCCTTATTATTTTTTTTCGAACTCAATTTTGAAGTGGAAGGGTCTATCCTATCAAAAGAAAATTTTTAGTTGTAAATAATAAACAAACAAAAAAATTAAATTTTTTTTTTTTGGTTTGTATGGAATTTTTTTTTGGGAAAAAAACTTTAACCCCCTAAGACCCGGATTAATTTTGTCCGATTTGGCTAAAAAATTAAACATAGAGGTTTTAGACCAAAACGAACCATAATTTGCCCATCGATCGACGAAATTCGGTCAGTCATAATTCGTGCCGCCCTAATTAACATACTAAAGCAATCTGAACGTGTTTAAACACCCTAATTAGCTAATGAAGACTACCCAGCAGAAATTTAGCTGAACGTTCAGCAGCTTTTGGAAGGGGAACTTGAGTAAAGGAGCGCATCCAATTGCGCTGAATTCATGCATGATTCTCTAAGGCGATGTCCCACTTTAGAGCGCTAGTTGGATACACAGAAACATCGCTCTTTAGATGCACTGAAATCATGTGTCTTTAGAGCGCTGATTTAAGCAGAATAAAGATGCTGTAAATTCATGTATCTTTTTAGCGCTGATTTAAGCAGATTAAAGATGCAGTGAATTCATGTATCTTTGTAGAGCTGATTTAAGCAGAATAAAGATGCTGTAAATTCATGTATCTTTTTAGCGCTGATTTTGTAATAAAATTTGTATTTTCTAAAATTAAAGTTCTAAAATTAAAATGTAAAAATGAGATAAAAAACAAAAAATTTACCAATAAATGAAAAAATATTCAAAAGAAGTTATAACAAATGTATCTTAGTTTTTCTGTTTTTTCGTGATTAGAATTTGTGTTTAATCCAAATCGGTTTATTCATCGAAATAACAAATAAGCATTGGCTGTTTTTTGGTTGGCCTATTTATCATCATTTAAAATGTGTTAAAGGCCTCTGTTATGTCTTTCAAAACTTTTCAAATCACATGATATTTTCCGAATCACATGAAATCGAGTTTGGTGTTTGTTTTCGGGTTCATTCAAAGTCAGACAAGGAAAAACAATAAAATTTAAAATTCGTTATTGATAAAATTCAATTTTGAATTTTTCAAAAAATTCAAGAAAGAATTTTAAATATAATTCTTAAAAATTTTATTTTAAATTCTTAGAAGAAATAAAATTCAAAAAAATTTTTTTTAAATTCTTTAAAGAATTTTATTAATAAAAAAAAAGAATTTTATTTCCATAATAACAAATATATTTTGAACAAATAAATATTCAAACCAAAAGTAAAATAAAATTAAACCAAAAATAAAATTCAAAAATAAAATTCAAACCAAAAATAAAATTCTTTTTTTTTTTGAGAATTTTATTTTTGGAAATAATAAAATTCAAATGTTTTTGAGAATTTTATTTAAACAAAAATTTTATTTCAAATACCTTATGAATTTTAAATAAAATTCGAATTTTTTCCTTGTCTGTTCAAAGTTTAAATCAAATAACTAAAATTTAAAAAAATATAACAAAAAAATTCATTCGTTTTACTTTACAAAACTTTATTTATGTGAAACAAAATGAAAAAAAAAAATCGGAAGTGAACATCAAAAAAATATCGCAAATTTTCATTTTCACATTTTTTATGGGATTTTTTTTGGGAACAGCGGTCATAGATGCTATGATTGAAGCGCTCTTTGCAGCGCTGATTAATGCGCAATAATGATGCAGTCAAATCATGTGTCTTTGTCTAAAACTCATGTTTTTTTATTCAAAAAGTGTTAAAAATATTAAAAAGGAAAGCAAGTGTGAAATTTTATCAAAAAATAATTACACATTATAAGTTTTTTATAAAAAATCTTAAAAAAAAAATAAAATTTTTTTGGATGCGCTACGGTATGCTATAAACAGATGCTGTGTCGCCAAAATCTCGATTTATTTCTGCTGGGTACTACGTTCCTTAAAATTGGTAGATTTTGGATAAAAAAATCAACAAAAGGCCCGCAATCGCCCCGCAATTATTTTTCCCCCTAACATTTTTTAGCGCACCTACCAGCTCTGGCGCTATGATATTTATAATTTACGCCTTAAACAACTCTAAACAATTTTTAAATTCCTCTAATATATTTGTTTATATTATTTTTTGAAAATTTAATATTGCAAATAATAAAATTATATTGTGGTTTGGTTTGTTTTATAATAGAAACTAATTTTGAAATTATCATAACGTTCAACCGCAATAATGTGTTTAATAATTTGTATAGAAATAATAGTGAATTTTTAAAACAATTTGCTACTGCTGTTGCAACAAATTGTCTTTAAAATATGCCATTGAGAGCATTTTGTGCTTTGAATATATAATTAGAGTATTAAAATGTAAAGTCAAATATCGTAACAAACTGTATATAAATATTTATATTAAAATATGCTACTAAAATACACATACATATAACATTTTGTACATATACACATTGGAAGCCAAAATAATCTATGCAGTATTTTATTTTGGGGGGATTATGGAAACCAGCAAATGTTTTTAGGAATGGATTAAAGATATGTGTAAATTGCAATGTCCAGATATGTCTGAGGGATGCTAAACAGAAAATCCCAAAACTTAGGATTATTCAAGATTGAAAAATTCCACCAGTATTTCGTTTTTTGATTCAGAGACAACAAAAACAAAAACTACAAATAATGAAAGTTTTATTTTTTAATAAAAAATGCTTTTAAAAAACTTATTTATTGCCAACATTTTGAAAAAAAAATCAAATATGTGGCACTCTAATAAAATTAAAAAAATTATTGCTCAACAATACGAAAAAAAAACACCTCTCTGAAATTTTAATTCCATTAAAAGAACACTCAAGACTTTAATAAAAAATTTTGTTTTTGGAAATCCATGGTACCCTTCCCAGGAAAAAAGGGCATTCAAATATAGTTTTCAAAAGTTTTTGTTGAAATTAAAAAAAAAATTATAAATTTAAAATCTTCACAATTTTATAAACAATATTGTTTTTTTAGTTTTTTCGTACGACTTACGGCTTCCGAGCAAAAAAATGTTAAAAAACTGTCAAAAAGTCAATATTGTCAAAAAAGCGCTTTTTTAAACGCCCATATCTTCCAAAGTATTGATAAAAAAAAATATTGTTTTTAATCATTACAAAACTCTATCAAATAAAAAATAACATAATCGGTGATCCGTCAGTTAAATTTTCCATGGATTTGCTCATACATTAATGATCCTTGATCGATTTGAAGTCGAACTAGCGATGTCCGTCTGTCTTTCCGTCTGTTGAAATTCTGATGCTGGCAATAATACTGCACACAGAAAACAAATTTGCTAATTTTCAACTGAAATTCAGTTGTTGCAACACAAATTTCGTTGATGCATTTGTATTAAAGTTGTAACAACTGAATATCGGTAGTTACAACTGAGTTTTTTTGTATGTAACTGTCTTTAAATTAAAACAACTACAAAATTCGTTTGCCTCAGCGAAATGTAGTAGCAGCAACCGAAATTTGGGTTGATACAACTGACAAATTCAGTTGGAAATTTATTTTTCTCTGTGTGCACATTAGGGCTATAACCAAATTCAGGGTTGGCAACCGATACGCACCTAGAATAACGGTATTTGGCTATTGTACCGCAACCAATAAAGATATGGACATTTTCAAAAGCGATTATGAAAACTGATGAAATTTCTAGTATTTTAAATGTGTGACTTCGTGTTTCTACCGGTTCGTTTTTGAAATATAGGTCAATACCTTTATAATACCGTTTGAAACGGTATTATAACGGTATTGGCCTATATAACTAAAACGAACCGGTAGAAACAAGAAGTGACACATTTAAAATACTAGAAATTTCATCTGCTTTCATAATCTCTTTTGAAAATGTCCATATCTTTATTGGTTGCGGTACAATAGCCAAATACCGTTATTCTAGGTGCGTATCGGTTGCCAACCCTGACCAAATTTTTGGCATAGCACCACGTGATAAACAATGTTGTTTTATTAAACAAAATCGCAATCGATCATTTTGCAAAAAAAAAACCACACGCACCAAATGCATTTTTTAAAAGTCCTCAAGATTTTTGTTTTATTAATGCAATATTTATGTATTTTTTATTAAACAACAAGTAACAAATAAAAAAATTAAAAAAACACTAATGTCTATTTATTAAAGAAATAAACTTTGGATTTAAAGTTCGTGCTGATTTACACAATGGATAAATATCCTGGACCTCTAATTACATAAAAATGTAATAAACAAGAAAGTGAAATTTTCTAAATACAGTGGTAATTTTAATTTTGTTGGGGAGAGGGGTAGTACCCAACGGGTACCTTCCCCGCCTACCTTTGTTTTAGTTTCGGACTCGATTAAAGCGGAATCATAGTTAAAATAGTTACATTTTGCGATTTAAAAAAAAATACAAAAATAGTAATTTAACACTTCAACGCGTTTGGTGCGTGTACTTTTTTAACATCCGCGAAAAAGTGAAAACATTTTTCGTCATAGTTTTTCGTTGCCTTTATGACTGTGCTATGCCAATTTTGATATTTGCAAAAAATTTAAAAAACGTTTAGCCCTAGTGCACATGTTTAGGCACTTGAGGTTCCAAAACTTGCGTAATTCTCTTCGTTAAAATTTTTTTAAAAAATCGGTCAAGTACACAGAAAGAACAGTTTAGTTGTGCCAGCCTAATTTACGGCATGCCAACTGCATGGTTTAGTCACAACAACCGAAATTTATTTCAACCAACAGAAGTTAAAGTTTCAAAAAAAATTTTGGTTATCGTAACCGAAAATTTCGGTTGTTGTAATTAAACTATGCAGTTGGATCTAAATTCGGATTGCACAACTAAACTGTTCTCTCTGTATATTTCAAAAGTTATGAGTAAAAGGTACCTCTAAAATTTTGGTGTTTTTACTTCAAAAAAAAAAAAAACGCTATAACTTGACACCTATCGAATGAATGTGAATGAAACTTGGAACAGGAAGTTATTTTGCCATTCATAACTCTCACAAAATTTTGGGCGGAGTCGCACAATGGGGCGTGGCACTTGACATGTAACCCAAAATTTTAAAAAGCTTTATCTTGGCTCGTTGTCAAAATATTTGAACGAAATCTAAAATAGGTTTATATTTTATTATTCCGAAGATATTCCTAGTTATTTTGGTACTAACTATGGAAAAATCAGTGCAGGGGTTAAGAAGTAATGGGTAATTGAAATGAGTTCCAATATAGACCTCAAACAACCACCATTTTCGGTACAAACGTGTATTTTGTAGTTGTGTGTTTTTTTTTTTTTTGTTAATGCTGTGAAAAATGCAATGTTATTCAAATACTTGTTGTATACATACACGTGATTGCTTTTATTTAATTTTGTTTCATAGAGACTTCAAATTCAGCATTAATATATGTCGAAAAATAAATGGATAATCTGTAAAGACAATAATTTTGATTACAATAAAACTATTAAAACATCTAAAAATAGAGAAATCTGAAAAAAATGGTATAAAATAAAACAAAAAAATGTTTATAAATCTTTAAATTGGTTAACATTGTCGAGGGTATTGATTGATTCAGCACAGCCGAATATAGCTTTCTTACTTGTTTTTTTTTTTTTTTTAAATTGATGAAAATCGAGATTTTTGTCTTATACGGAAGAAATTCTAAAAATGATAAGATTAGATAATTTAAGATATTTCTTTATAGAAAAACTGTCCAGTTCAAAATAAGTGTTAGATTTGACGGATATATCTTGCTAACATTTTTTAGACACCAAGACATCCTACAAACCAAAATTTTTCGTAAAAAAATTTTTAAATTCAAAATTTATTAAACTCTATTAGAGGTATTCAGAGTCTTGTTGCCAGCCCTGGCAATGTAGCAAAAGAGTACTTCTATCAAAAAATACATGTATTTTGAAAAGTAATTTTGAAAAGTGCTCTTTTACCACCAGTGCCAGGGCTGGCAAGCAAGACTCTGAATACCACTATTTTTCTTTTACAAAAATTTTCAGATTTCCAATAAAATTTTTTTAGAGGAATTCAGATTCTGTTATATGTATCAATTCCTAAAAAAAATCTCCAAATTTATTTAAAAGCTATATAACTTCTTGAAGTCGAAAAATTTCAGGTTCTCAGTCAAATATACACACAAAAAAATTGATTACCTAAAATTCTAGTATAAAAATACCTTAGCGCCTGGCAAACAGGGCATCTGCTAAGTTAAAAGGTAATGTTACTTAAAAGCTAAGGTGATTCCTATGTTCGAAAATTCATTATGGTTGACAGAAATATACCTTAGCTTTTTAGGTAAAATAGCATTGATAAATGGGTGATATTACGTAAATAATTTGGTAGTATTACCTTTTATTAGTAATGGCATTTTTACACCATTTCCTTTTAAAATTTAAATAAAAACTACGAAAAGTTTATTATTTTTAATTAATTTTATTTTTTTATTTTTTAATGCTTACAAATTTTAAAGAAAAGTCGATAATAAGAAAAATGTCTCAGAATCTTATAGAGGACTCAAAATCTGAAAAATGTTCTATTATTAAACATTTTTTTAATAGAAAACTCTCAAATTCTGAGGCTTTTCTACAGAAAATACAGTTTCTGGGCATTTTTTCTTTTAAAAAAATCTCTAATCTCAGAATCTGAAAATTTTTCTATAGAAAATGTATCACAATTCAGAATATGAGAACTTTTCAACAGAAAAATGTGTCAGAATCTGAGAATTTTTCTATAGAAAAAATTCTTAGATTTTCAGACATTTTTTCTACAGAAAACTCTCAGATTCTGAGGCATTTTTTCTATAGAAAAATGTATAAGAATCTGAGAATTTTTCTATAGAAAAAATGTCTCAGAATCTGAAAATTTTTCTATAGAAAAATGTCTACGAATCTGAAAATTTGTCTATAGAAAAAAATGTCTCAGAATCTAAGAAATTTTCTATATAAAAAATGTCTCAGAATCGGAGAGTTTTTGTATAGAAAAAATGTCTCAGAATCTGAGAATTTTTCTATAGAAAAAACGTCTCAGAATCTGAGAATTTTTCTATAGAAAAAATGTCTCAGAATCTGAGAATTTTTCTATAGAAAAAATGTCTCAGAATCTGAGAATTTTTCTATAGAAAAAATGTCTCAGAATCTGAGAATTTTTCTATAGAAAAAATGTCTCAGAATCTGAGAATTTTTCTATAGAAAAAATGTTTCAGAATCTGAGAATTTTTCTAAAGAAAAAAGGTATAGAAAAATTCTCAGATTCATTTTTTCTATAGAAAAACTATAAATCAATCAATATGAAAAACGAGTGCCTAACATCAGGTGTCTTTTTTTATTCGCAAATTTCAATCGACGAAAGTAAAACTTCCGATGGAAGTCAATCTTTTTAATATGTATTATATAAAAGATGAAATAATAATAACACCGATTAAAATGTTTTATCTAGTAGGAAACTTGGTCTAAAAAATATAGTCACTCGATATTAGGCACTCTTTTTTCTTAAAATATGAACCATTTAAAAATTATATATAAATCTTGTTGACTTCTCTGATTACATCTTTACTGTTGATGATTTCTCCGTTGATTAATTCTGTATTCATTTAATCTGGGTGAATTGTTTTCCTCGTGGATTTCCTGGAAGTCATTCAAGTTATCTGAAACCGGAAAAAAATCCAATTGAATATTTTTTTCACAGAGAATTAATAAAAGAATACCTTATTTATCATATCCAATTCGTTCTTTTTCGCCTAATTTTATGGTGTTGCACAGATATTTAAAAATAAATAAAATAAAAATTTTAATTTTAATAAATTTCAAATCATTTTCAACAAACTTTTTCGAAGTTCTACCTAAATTGAATAGTAAAAGTTGCATAGCCAATAAGGTATTTAAATTACATAGTGCTAAGGTAATAAATCCTTTATTTAAAATTTCATAGAAAAAATAAATACCTTAGCCAGCTAAGGACATATTACCTTTAGGTTTTTTTTTGTGTGTAACAACATTTTTTGGATTCTGAAATTTTTTTTACACTGCAAAATCAGTTTTTCTTTTCCCCTCTTAATTGGAGGGGGAATTTCACCATCCCCCAGAGCCGCCCTGACATACAGAACAGGTTAAAACTATTGGTAACAAAAAATGTTTGCTTGGTTATTTAAAAACAAAAAAATACTGCTAAATCAAGTAAATGTATAAATTTCATATAAATAAGTACTTTTCAGCTGACTTATGGTTGTAAAATTATGATGTATTTAAAAATACTGCAGATATTTGTATATGATTGATTTAATATTTATTACTACTACTATATAATATTACTGTTATTTATATGATTGACATTTGTTTATGTTTCTGACATGAAATTGTTGAAAAACTAAATCCGAATAATATTTAATAATGTTTAACAGTAACAAAGAGTTTAAATATATTTAGGGACATCTTATTAAAAGTTAAATTTCCTTTGTTATTATCTACATATTATTTGTAAAATGTAGAAATTTTTGCTCTTTTTTTGTCATGTTTGGCCTTAAGCCATTAATAAATGTCAATAGACTACAAGTTTATATTTTGTAAAATGTTTTTTTTTTGTTTGTATGTGTATAAATAAAATAAGACAGCTTAGGGTTGTTACAAAACAACACATCATTTATATGGCTTAACATCAAGAGGTATTTTAAAGTTTGCAGTTTGTTATTATGCCAATAGAATATAGATAGACAAACACGAGCACACACACACTCAAATGATCATTTAATAATCTTAAATCTGCTTAAATTGAAAACATCAATAAAACATTTACAATTTCATGATATTCAATAGAAAAAAACAACAGGTGGCGTATGATTAATATTAGCATACCTACATGCATGCGTATACAACATATGTTTCTGACATACATATATTTATATAAATCATACGCATCATAGTCTTTAGTATCTATTTGTTGTTGAATAAAGACATTTGTGTAAATCTTATAAATATTCCTCTAGAAGGAATGTTAAATATTTATTTATGCATTATTTACATTTTAAGGAAATTCATCTTAACAGTACTTTACAAAATAATCTGTTTGTATGGAAATTTTAAAGATTTAATTCAAAGATTTGCTTTATTAAAATATGCTAATGTGAATGATTTTAAGAAAAGATGCTTGTTAAGATGACTTTAATTTTATTTAGAATTATTTAAAGTGTTTAAAAGTCTTAGAGATTATACAAAGTTAGCTGGCAAAGTCAAAAATATGGTACTCCTGAAGAATTTATAAAAAACGGTAATGGTTGTGGATTAGCATATCTTGAAATCAGGAAATCTTGGCATGTTTTTCGGGAATACCCTAAAGAAAAAAATTAAAAAAATTTTGGAGGTCATCTTCAGTTCTATTAAAATTTGCGTCCGTAGTGAATTTTGTAAAAAAAAAAAAAAAAATATTTTTGAAATTGGTGCTAAAAGTTTCTTTATGTAGAGTACATTAAAGAAAAAATATTTATAAATTTTAAAATGTGAAAATAAGTTTTGTTTTATGAATCATATTAAGGAAAAATATTTCTAAAATCCGTTTTATACAAAAATTATACATATAAAAAAATTACACATTTTTAAAACTTCAAAACATTGTGCTAAACCAAAATTGCACTATACGTAACAAAACGTATAATACCACCCGGCTAAAAATGTTGTATATCATCATATATGATATCATATATGAGACCATATACAGTATCATATATAGTATCAAATATGGTCTCATATATGAACATATTCCAAAATTGGCGCTTATATAAGACACGATCATATATGATGCAATATATGTGATCATATATTAGATCATATATTGAATCATATATTGGATCATATATTGAATCATATATTGAATAATATATGATGTTTTTAATTTGTTTTAAATTATTTTTTATATTTTTTATTTGTTTTTTCATCTTAAACTATATGTAATAGGTTATTATGTATATATTCACCAGAATTGCAAACGATGTACGCAAGTATAATTAAAAATAAAAAATATTGTTTTATTCATTACTGGTGTTTTTGATATATTTGAATGAACACCTTTAGTTTGATGATTTTGATTTTTTAGTTACTATCGTTTGCATTTTTGGTGACCATATAAAAATATATAATTAAACTTATAGATACGAGAATACATTTTGATATTCAAAAAAATAAATTGATCATAAAAGATCTAATATATCAAGTTTTTCAATTGATATCAATTACGAAAGATGCGAACAAAGGGCTTGTTACAGGAACGATGATTTCCTTTGTGTTTTCTTGTTTTAGTGTTAATTTCGATTATCTTCGGACTTAGCGTTTTTGTTAAAAAAGTCAAAATCTAAAAAAATTGATAGAAAATAATATTAGTATGCATACAAGATATTTCTAGAATTTTTATTGTATTGAATTATTACCACCAACAGCATTTGGTGCTAATGGGCTAATGATAACACGAATATCCTTTAAAGATTGGCTTGATACTGCTAGACACACACATACATGTTAATGGAGTGTATTTTGTAAGGACCATGGGTTGCTTAAGACAATGAATGCTTTTTACGGAAAGGTATATTGTCTTTCAGAACTCCATCTGATAAAATATTAAAATTACTCCATATTCCTTTTTTTATTCCAGAAAAAAAGAACTTGCTACTACTAAATGCATGTTTTTTACTCAAAATTTTTTGTAGGTACATAATTACTTAAGACTTCGATTAAAAGCAATATATTAGTAGTACGTATTTTATCTTTTTGGGTTATGTGTGTAACGATGTTTGAAGGATAGGGATAAGAAACTATTTTTACTTACATCATGGCGACAATGTGCCAGGTTGTCACTTTCGCTAATTGACAGCTTTCGTGTGATTGTAAGTAAAAACGTTGTCTTTTCGAAATCGTTACTCAACCTTAAAACTGATGATACGTCCCTGCAAAAAAAGTCATTACCACTTCTCAGTGGAGGTGCTTTAAAACTAAAACAAATGTAATGAAATACAACAAAATAACAAAAAACACAAGACAAAAACACACAAACAGTTTTTTCTACTCCAGAATACATAGATATGTCAGCACTTAACTCATTACCTATCGCGACACCTCCATACAAATGTAAGTAGATATTCAGTAGATAAGAACTACTCCGTGGAAGTAGTTGGAAGTTGTTTGAAAGCTCGGAGTACTTCTTATCTACTGAATATCTAATTACTTTTGTATGGGAGTGTCGCGGAAGGTAATGCGTTTAAGTGCTGAATAACAATTTTTATGAGTAGAAAAAACAGTTTGTGTGTTTTTTTCTTGTGTTTTTTTGTTATTTTTGTTGTATTTCATTACATTTGTTGTAGTTTTAAAGCACTCCAAATAGAAGTACATACGCACTTTTTTGCTGGGGTTTTTTTCATTTCATTTTCTATGGCGACAGTAAGCGATTTTAAAATATTTTGTAGTGTTGGAACCGTAGTGATAACGTTATGGTGGTGCATATGCCCTCTCCTCCATCTTGAGCGAGCTTAACGTT
>CAWUER010000280.1:0-22371 GCA_963921195.1 Pegoplata infirma
AAATGCTCTGCGTTGCTGTTTAATTGTTCTGGTTGTGGAAGATCGTTCCAAAGACGAATTGCATTTATATAAAAATGAAATTCAGATACGAGACATCGATGACGTGGCAGAATAATTTTTTTCCCTCTGTTCGATCTAGCAAAACGAATCTAGCAAAACGAAACGGTGTAAATAATCTTATTAGAAACAAAAGAACCCTTATTTTCATCAAATTTTCAAACGATACTCCGAATAGTTTTTTAGTGTGCGAAGAAGTCCCCTCTCTTCTGTTGAGTCCGAATACATATCTAACAATACTGTTATAGACTACATCCAATTTATGTTTACTTATCCCATCGCAGTTTGCAAAAAGCTCACAACCGTATAACAATCCCGGAATCAAATATGATTTTGCCAAAAGAATTCTAATTCTCAATGGAGTGAAAGACTGTGTTGACCATAGAGGCCGTAGCTTAGCATAGGTTTGACCAATTATGGTCCTGATGTGGTCAGACCATGTTAATGTGCTGTTCAAAGTTATTCCAAGGTTTTTAGCTGTTGAAACAAAATTGATTTTCTCATCATTTACAACAAATTTCATTATTAAACACGGGATTCGCCTTTTTCTTACAAATAAGTAGACACTTTGATTTGTTGGGATTGATACACAATCCATTAGCCATAGCCCATCGATGAATCCTGTTAAGATCATAATTGATTTTGTCCATGTTTTCGTCGATAGCATATGACGGACTACTCAAATAGAGTTGCACATCGTCTGCATACATGTGTACCTTACAATGAGTAAGGTATTCAGGGAGGTCATTAGCGTATACGGAGAAAAGGAGTGGACCTAAAATGGATCCTTGTGGTACACCTTTGGCAAGGTTTAATGGCGCAGATGGCTTGTTTTTTACATAGACAGATTGGGTTCGATTCATAAGGTATGATGAAAGTAAATTAGTTGAAGAAGAAGAAAAATGAAAGTATCGCCTAAGCTTAGTGCAAAGAGTTGTATGATCAACAGAATCAAAAGCCTTGGAATGGTCAAGAAGCACAAGAAAATTTATTTTGCCATTATCAAGCTCTCGCCTTATATTTTCGCAGACATCAACCAAAGCTGTCACACAGCTGTGGTTCGAGCGAAAACCAGATTGTTTATCCGACAATAGGGCATGATCAGTTATGTACAAACTCATTTGAATATGCAAAATTTTTTCAAAAACTTTTGAAAGATAGCATAAAATTGCTATTGGACGGTACTCCGAATTAGATTTTGGGATAGGTATTACTTTAGCATGTTTCCATTTGGAGGGATAAGTGCTAGTGGTGATTATATGATTGAAAAAGTAGGTCATATAAGGCAAAAGAAGTGGTAGCAAAATTTTAATAAATTTCGGATTTATATTATCATATCCTATTGAATTGGATTTTACCAAATAAAAACTTTCCACAATATCAAATTGACTCACACAAGCAAACTCAAATGTGTTGCCCTCAAAAATATTGATATTGTTATCGTCGTAGAAATCATTTTCCGTTTGTACCATTGGTAGATTAGTAAATTCTCGGTTCAATTCGTCAGCATCTATCGTGCAATCAATATTCTTGCCGCCCCTCCCAATACCCATTTCCCTGATAGTTTTCCAAGTATTTTTAGTTTCAAGAGCAGCACCAAATTGTCTAGAATAATACTCCGATTTAGCAACTCTTATTTGACGGTTTACCTCTTTTCTAGCCTCGCGATACTCATTTTTAAGGTCAAGTGTTTTACTAGTTTTTGCACCGAAAATTGAATAATAAATTAATGAACTACACATACTGTAAATTTTGAAACCAATTGCGGCCAAAACAAAAAATACACTTCGATTGCGAACTTTAACCTGTTGTAGGGAGTAGAGATGGGCGCTTGAGTTGATTTTGACTCACAGTCACTCACGCTCACTCAAAAAAATAATCGAATCACTCACTTATCACTCACGCACATTTTTTTACACTAACAATCACTTGCACTAAAAAAAGACATAAATAAAATTTAGAAAAAATTTCTTTAAAAATTGTTCATGAAATTTCCTTAAATTTATGTGTTTTTTTGTCGAACTTATGACTACCCTAGTAAAAATCATTTCGTATATAGCCATGTATAAATTTATACAAATATATATTTTTATACATATTGAGATCTTATTATATTTAATTATATAAAAAATCAATCAGATAAGACCAAATTTCGTATCAAATTATATACAATTTGATATAACTTCCGATAGAATTTTATAAAATTTGATACGAATTTTGGTCTTATCTGAGACATTTTTTATATAATTTTATATAATTAGATAATTTTATGTAAAATTAGATATATTTGTATCACTTTATACATGGATATATACAAAACCATTTTTACTAGGGTATATACGCTTAGCTCAAACTCACTATGTAAGCTGAGCTAAGAAGTGAAATTGGCAATGTTTAACAATTTGGCACTAATGAAACTATTCCGAAGCTAAAAACCCTAATATTTAAGGAAATTACAATTTTTCATTTTAGGTTAGCGTATATACTTACGCTTAAATTTGTGTGAAAATTTTATGCAAAGTTGGACAAAACACCACTTTAGTTAAATTTAACTAAAAAATAGGAAATTTTCCTTACTATGAGGAAAAAATTTTAGTTCATGTACTTACGAATAGTTCATAGTTTTCCTAAAATGGAATATAAGGAAAAAAATTCTAACTGCCAATGAAATTTTCCCTAATTTAAGAAACATATATTTATTTTAAGACACATTTTTTAAAAATATGTTCACACAAAATTTAGTTTAAGTTTAGTTAAAATTTATTACAAATAACTTTACCGAATTTCCCTTCTTTGAATAGAGGAAGCGGACTTCTTAGAATTTAGTTAAAAACTTCTAAGGATTTAGTAAAAACTTCTTAGAATTTAGTTAAAAATTTAAATTTATGTTTTTAGAAATTAGTTAAAAATTTTTTTGGGATTTAGTTAAAACTTCTTAGAATTTAGTTAAAACTTTTTAAAATATGGTTAAAAAAATCTTAGAATTTAGTTAAAAACTCATATTTTTTTTTATGGAATTTAGTTCAAATTTCTTAAAATTTAGTTAAAATTTCTTTGAATTTAGTTAAAAATTTCAAAATGGCGAAATCTCAAGACCCTCAATACCCTATTAGACCCCAAATTCCCGTATCTCAAAAACTAAGAAAAACTAACGATCCATCGGGTCCAAACCCAATGGGGTCTGGACCCATGAGGTCTGGACCCTAGGAGTCCAATCCCAAACTTGTTATAATTAAGTTGAAAATTTCTTACAATTTAGTTAAAAACTCATATTTGTTTTCTTAGAATTTAGTTAAAAACTCCTTAGAATTTTGTAAATACTTCTTAGAATTTTGTAAAAACTTCTTGGAATTTAGTTAAAAACTCATATACATTTTCTTAGAAATTAGTTAAACAATTTTGTGAAAACTTTTTAAAATTCTGTTAAAACTTTTCAGAATTTTTATATTTTTTTAATTAAAATGGGTTTTCCTATATTTAAGAAAAATATGAACTAAAACGAATGAAAAAAATCTTCGGAGCCATATCATTCCCTATTTTCTTCAAAATTAAGTTAATTTTCCCAGTTTTTTGTTCACTTTTTTTTGAGTGTAATATCTACTGAGATATAAGCAATTCTTTAAATTTGGGAATGACAATTTTTTTTACGATGTTAATCTAAAGAACCAAAAATTGGCTCCATTTTGCACCATCAGACTTACAAGGGAAGTCTCCCTGGTGTCACCCTCCGATCTTCATGAAATTTGGATATGTTGTTAAGAACGAAAATTAATTCGACACGTATTTTTTTATAGCGGCCCAAACTCATTTTTTAGGGGGGTCGATTTGTATGGGGGGAAATTGACCTTTTTCAGTTTTTTTCGATTTACGCCTATTTAAACAAAATTAATATAGGCATGTGTGGTATCAGATTAAAGGTATTAAAAATACCTATCTCGTGGTGCTAATAACGGGCCAAAGAAGTTAATATTTTTCGACTTATTAACAAAAATGTCCTAAAATTTTGGTATTTTGCTCAATATGACGAAAAGTTGTGCATGTTTGGACACGTTCTTAGCACACCTAGATAGGTTTTCCAAAGACCTTTCATTTGGTGTGTAACATGACTAGGTTTCTTTGCATAGTATAGGAGATCAACGAAAAAAACTGGAAAATGGCCTTGTCTTCCCCCTCCTTTTTACCACCTAAATATGAATTCGGGCCGCTAAAAAAAAATACGTGTCCCTTTATTTTTTCTGCTCTACAAAATAAAACTAATTCCATAAAGATCCGCGGGTGACACTAGGGAGACTTCCCTTGTTAGTTTTCAAGATATCGACATTTTAAGTTTTTTAAAAAAAAAGTTATAAAAAATTTACTAAAACAGTGAAAAAAACTTGCTGAAATCTAAGATAATAAAAATTATGAACTAATTGATAGTAATTTATATCTTAAACCTATTTTTTAAACTAAAT
This sequence comes from Pegoplata infirma, assembly GCA_963921195.1. Classification (NCBI taxonomy): domain Eukaryota; kingdom Metazoa; phylum Arthropoda; class Insecta; order Diptera; family Anthomyiidae; genus Pegoplata; species Pegoplata infirma. The sequence goes on from CAWUER010000280.1 coordinate 4,512, forward strand.
TTGGTTTTAAGCAATATATCTTGAAATTCATTTTTTTCATATATTTTGGGAAATTTTTCTGGTGGTAAGAATTTCTTCTTTGGTAATTTAATTTAACAAAAAAACAATTACTATTTAGCAGAATATGCACTAAAGTTCGTTGTTTACAGTTTAGAAAATTTTCTTTTAGTTAATGTTAACTAAATTGTGGAAAAAATTATAAACTATTTTTAAGAAAATTGTTTTCAAAAATTATGTATGGGGTTTTTCTGAGTATTGAAGAACTAAGCCAATCTCTGAAAAAAGTGATTTAATAGTTATTCTTTCTAAATTTCTCAGGTAAACGTATTCAGAAATCATGGTTTTAAATTTAAAAGAAATCGAGCCAGTCCTACTTGTAGTCCCCATACAAACAACCCTTCCGATTTTTACATGAAACTCACAAAATTCTTTAAAATTGGAATAAGGAAAAAAAATTTGCTTAAATTTTTTTTTGTAGGAATTAAACGTGGACTTTGGCTATCTAATCAAAAATTGGAACATTTCTGATTATAATTGAAACATTTAGGAACTTATGGTTAGTCCCCACTTAAAAATGACGCCCAATATTAAGTTAAATCGGTGTAATGGCAACAAAAAGTAGCATATTCCACCTAAATTTCGTTTGTGTGTGTTTTTACACTTATAAAAGATCTTACAAATGGTAAATCCAATCGAAGGGATGTTTGGATTTGGGACCCATTTTCCGGAAAACACTGGTGTAAGGTATTATATGGAAATTTTGTTGGGACTTATTTAATTTTTTTCTTGGAACTTATTTTATTGAGAGTTATTTTTTGGCGCAAAAATTCGGTACAGTCAAATCACTTGTTTATCTTCAATAAGTTTCGATTTCCACTGTAATAGGTGTATGTAAATGATTGTTTTTTTTTATAATATATGGGTTGTTCTTAAGGCCTTGTAGCCGCCAACTTTTTAAATCACATTATTGTTTTTTAATGGGATTTAAGGATAAGTGTCTTAGGACATACCTACTTACTGTTAGATACATATGAATGTGTGAATATATGTATGTATGTAATCTTAAATACATACTTACAATAAATATTTTTTAAATGATTACTTTACAATTACACACATTTACAGACATTCACATAAAAAATCGCTCTTATGTAGTTGACATGTTGTCACAGCCATTGTATAAATATTTTATAACAAATTGTATAAATATTTAAACACATTTCTATTGTTTCGCAGTTATTTGTGTGTTTTATTTGTTATTTTGTTCTTTTTTTTGTTGCTTCTTAATCTTTTCTTAAGAAACAAAAGAAAATAAAGAAAAGAAAAATTTGCTACAAGTGCGAATTATGAAAACTGATTGTGAGTGAAAAATGTAGATGGATGAACAAAATAAAAATAAGATTATGTATGTCTATCATCATAAATTGAATGAAATTAAGTATGAAATATTATAAAAGAAAGTAATTATGAATAAAAATTAAATGATAATAAGAATATAAATTTTTTTTTGTTAAAAACAGTATGTATCCAAGAGATTAATTCATTGTACATTTTATGGACAAATGCAATCTGTAAATTATCTTCATTATTTTGGTGATTGTGTGTAAAATCATGTTTGTATGGAAAACATTAAAACCATACGCGTATGATTAATATTTAATTCACATAAACTGACAATATCACTCATACGCGTAGTGAGCCTGGAGGAAAATATGTTTATGGTAAATTTTACAATGGGAGATTTGACAAAAAATTTAGAAATAATTTTATATGAAATGGTACTTAGTAGCTGAAATGTAGTCGAGCTTAAGTTATCGCGTTAGTTGTTAGAGACATTGTAATCTGACCAAGGCCTAACATGTATGTATGAACTAATTGCAAATTGTGTGTCAACAAGCCCTCTGTGCATTGTACTTTTAACAAACAGACAATTAAGATTGATTAAAAATTGCACAAGGACCCAGAATAAATCGTTCAAATTTATAAAAAAAATTAAAGAGTTTAATAAGAGGATCACACTTTTTTGTATCTTCAATGAGACCAAACAAAAAAATTTAAGTACACTCAAAAAATTTTGTAATCACATATTTAAGAAAATCTGTAGTTGGTTAAAAAAATACAAATTCACTCAAAGTCAGCAATGGTCAGGGCTGACCTCATGGGGACATGTCACCTAAGACTTCTTTGGGGAAATGTCTGACGTAGGTCATGAGAAAATACAAAAATTTTTCGTATTTCCTTTAGTTTTTACTTTTATCCATTTTCCTTTATAAATTATCTTTCTCATATTTAGAAAAAACTTTTCGCCTTTTTTAGTCCCAACTGGATTTGAACCTGGAACCTCCAGTTTATTAGTCCCCACACCTAACTACTTGTTCCAAACTTCATTTTAAATAAATTAATAATATTGACATCTTTTTCTTGGAATTTGAAGAGTTTCCCAGATTTAAAATTTTAATTTAATATACTGTTATTCTGAAGACTTTTCCTTTTAAACGTCTTAGAGGAATTGTCCACACTCTTAAAGCAAACATTCAGTGCTGACAATGTTAGGACATGTCATCAAGGATTACCTATGATTTGTCAGAACCTGAAGACATTTCCTCAAGGAATCACTGTGGAAATTTCCTCAGTGACACATTTTCCAACTGGGTGGTAGCGTGCTAGCCTATTAAGCAGGGAGTCGTGGGTTTGATTCCCACGAAAACCCTTGGGTCGATTTTGCTACAACGAAATTATTAAAAAATGATTTCTACTTATTCTGATTGTTATTTAAAGGCACCCGGGTGAAAATGACCATGCATATTCATACATGTTCATACATGCTCATATATGATTCCATGTATGATAGTATATGAACAATATATGGAAATGTATGTCATATATGGGAGCATATATGAACATACACAAGTAATGTAATATTCCATATATGTAAATGTATGCAACTATGTGTGGATAGGTATATGTCATACTCCTTCATATATGGTATGCATCTGCATAGCATACATGTCTTAAAAACAATTTTTTTAAAGGTTGGGTTCGGCAGAACTTTGCAAAATTGGACGAAGTTCATGTATGTGTTCAGTCTGAAAAAGTCGTTCGGTTGGACATACTGATCATACATCATCAATATTGGTTATAATTTTTGTATTCTATAGGCGAATATGAACGGCACTAACGTAAACAACTAAATTTAGAAGAAAATTCGAACACTCTGACGGTATTACTGACAGAGCTGCGAAGGATTTCATCCCTTAAAAAGATTTGGTGTTCTGAATTAAACTTTAATGATTTCATTCCCCAATCACAATTTATCGAATGAATTTACATTTGATTTTAAAATTCGAATCATTCGACTTTGAAATTGAATGCGTAAGTTTTTATAAATTCGATTTTTAAGTCTCATGAATAATAAATGAATGGAATAAAGAATGCATTCACTTTTAAAAATTCTCATAAACAAGAATTCGCTTTAATGGTAAAAATCGAATGCATTCCATGAAATATTGATATGTAAATATAAACTGAATACAGTGACTATAAAAATCGAATGTATTTTATTTGTGAATTCATTCGAAAAGTGGTTAATTCTTCGAAGCTTTGATTATCCTAAAGTATCATAAAGTCCAAAGTATATTTTTAAAATATTCGTTAGTTTTTATTAAAAAATCAGTGTCATAAATTAGTACAAATTATTTATATTTAAAAAAATTTCAATTAATAGACGTTTTATGGAAAAAAATACAAAAAAAAAATTTACATACAAATTCATGTATGACAATGTATGATCATTAATGTACATGTACCCTCAAATTACGGATATGCACTTGTATGGACATCCATATATGCATCATATATGAACATACATGGTCATTTTCACCCGGGCAATTAAAAAATTAAGTATACGCCACTTTTGCAGTTTTCAAGTAATTGTTATTATTAAATATTTAGCAATGAACTAAAAAAAGCCGTGAGGGGTTTGTTATGGATAATGAAAATTTTTATTTGCTTTAGGTTTCATCCCATTCCGATTTTGGTTGTTGCACTGTATAATTTTAAAACTAATTTAAAGAAAATCTAAAATTATAAAAACATTTAAAGAAGAAAAGTAATAATATAATACATTATACTTGCTTTTTTTGTATAAAAAAAGTTTTTCTTCCAATTTTGAATGTCCGGGAAAATTTTTATTCTCCTACGCCTAAAGCCTATGATTGTGAATTAAAAAAGTTTTAGTTTGTTTATGTGAATATTACAATAATTGAACAAAGTTGTATTTTTAAAAATAAACTCTCATACATTTTTAATATTTCAAAAATCGGGGGGTTTGAGCTTAAAAATCCTGGGATTCGGGATTAATTTTGTGACAAAAATCCCAGGATTTCGGGACTGGCAGCCCTAGAACTAAACAAACAATTCGCTCCAATCAGAAAGTGGGTATAAAAATAACATTCCCGTTTCACTCAGGTTTCTAAATCAATTCGCGTTTTTCGCGAAAAATGCAAACAAAATATGATGTTAAATTATGTTTCACAAAAGAAGGGTAAACTAAGACAAAAAAAATGTAGGAAATATACTTCTGAGAAAAATAGTTTTATTAGATGTCTTCAGTAGAATTTAATGGAGGTTCTTTTCTTGGAACATATACTAAAAAAAAAACCTTGAAAAATTACAAGAAAAACTTGTAACTTTTTTTTGCTACCTCCTATTTGATAAAAATTCCTAGTAATTTTACAAGCTTTTTACAAATAATTTTGTAATTTTACAAGGTTTTTACCAATAAAATTGTAAATTTACAAATTTTTTGCCACGATAAAATTTACAAGGAGGTTTTGTAACTTAACTAGATTTTTTGCTACCTCTTATTTTACGAGAATTCCTAGTAATTTTGCAAAACTTTTTATTAATAATTTTGTAATTTTACAAGCTTTTAACCAATAAATTGTAAATTTACAACTGGCGCAATTAATATTGTTTTTGTAAAATTATCTTGGAAATTTGTAGAATTACATAAAAAAATTGCAAAATTTAAAAAAACAATGTAAATTTCGATTCAAATTTGTTTGTTAAAAAACAAGGAAAACTGTCAAATATTGGTAAAATGGGATTACTAGCCTTTTCCTAGTAATGTGACAAGGTTTTTTTTTCTGTGTACGATTGATCAATTCGCGTTTTTCAGCTCCACACTTAATTCCAATCATACTATTTCACCCCTCTATTAAAAAAACAAGTATAAAAGTTAAATTCGGCCTTGCCGAATGTAGTGATACCCTCCACAATTTCTAAAAGATTATTGCAAAAACTTTATTTAAAAGGAAATTACTTTTGAAAAAAAAAAAAATTTTTTTTGAAAAAAATTTTGGTGTTTAATTATGTTCACATAAGTCAACCAGCAGCCGAATTAAAGCATTTTGTATTTGTAGGTTATGTTGAATGTACTAAAATATTTGAGGTGTCCTTACATTTTCGTTCATAACTTTTGAACCGCTGAACCGATATCGCGCAAATGCAATACCAAACTTCTCGGGAGAACTTCCAATATATGTGTTTAATAACAGTCACCTCTGTTTTGTAATTTGGACGTGATTACATTTTCCACAGACAGACAGACGGACATCGCTATAATGTCTTAAAATCGATCGGGCATCATGAATATATATACTTTATGGGGTCCCAGACCGATATTTCGATGAGTTACAAACGGAATGACAAACTTATATATACCTCCTATCACTAAGTGGACGGTATAAAAAGTGTTATTTTAATTTTAACTATCTTAGCGTATACTTTATTAATTTAAATGAAATTATTTCGTTCCATCAGTTTCGAACTGTTCAATATAGAAAAATCTAGTGTCAATACAGGTTTAATTATGTACCCTGGTGGTATTTTAGATATTTACAATAATGACAGATGTTAAAATTACCAAAACAACATGTAAATTTATCAATTTCTTTAATGAATAAATGTTAACAAGAGTTGACAGAGGACATTTTCAGCCACATGCCTACGTTCACAGTTAGCTAGGTTATTAATTATTTGTTGCTATTTTTATGACATGTCTAATTAGGTAAAAAAATTAGAATTTTCAAACTATTTAAAAGAGAAAAATTAAATTAAAAAAGACTCACATTATAAATTAGTTTTGTATTTAAAACAAACTTTAAAAAGGTGTAAAATTAATGTCATGTCAGGTGTTTGGTGTTATGTCAGTCTTGTAGTAAATACAAAATTTAAAATCGTACCGTAAAGGACAAACGTTTGTAAAATAACAGGTGAAATGTTTATTCGAATGTTTTAACTTCACTGAAGGAAACAAAGTGCAGTCAAATCAAAAATTTTCGTACTCATTTTTTAAAATCGAAAATTTTTAAAAACATTTTAATAGTAAAGTAATTTTTTTTAAAAATTAAACATGTTTCGGTCTTGATTTGAATATGATATTTTTTGAATTAAGTATGCGAGAACAATTTTTTTATTTCATGATGGCGCCATGCTGAAAGTTATAATTTTGATTATAAACACAATTAATATGAGTTTTTGCCAATTTTAATGACGACGCTTCAAAAATTACGGCATTATTGTAAAAAGTCTTTATTGTAAAATTTATGAAAACTTTTCAATCTGTATTAATAGGCTTGTTTTTTGCAGGCCGGATTAGGATTAGGATCAACTTTATCTAGTCAAAAAATGGGTCAAATCAAGTCCAGATTTTTTTTTTTATAATGTTTTTCTGAATCTACATAAAATTAGTAAATGAAAACAGAAAATTAAATTTAGCGTTGTCCAAAATATAAAGAATGAAAAATAAATTTAGTTAAATCCTAGGATTAACTCAGATTTATTTATACCATTTTACATTTTGAACAACGTTTAATTTTTTCCTGTTTATATTTACTAATTGTATGTAGATTCAGAAAAAAAATATTGAAAAAAATTCTGAACTTGATATGACCCATTTTTTTTAACTAAATAGAGCTAATCCTAATCTTAATCCGGTCTGCAAAAAACAAGCCTAATAATTACATTATTAATATGTATAACCGGTATTCGCTGCAATCGGTCCAGTTCCTACTTACTGAATATCGAAATTATTAAAAACAAGTAAAGAAGTTAAATTCGAATTGGCCGAATCTATGAATACTCTCCACAATGTCCTTTTTAAGTGATAGTAAATTTTCTAACGTGAAAAACTAACATTTTTGATTAGAAATATTTTATTTTGTGTAAAACAACTCTTATTAGTACTTTTTGAAAAAAAAAAATACTAAATTTTTTTTGAGTGTAAAATTTTTTTCGAGTGTATTTTCTTTGTTTTTAGTTTTAAAAATATTTTTGAGTGACAAAAATACGTTGTAATATATTTTTGTGACTTACCAATGTTTTTAAAACATGTTTAACGGGTTTCCAACACGTGAATTTATGGTGAAACTAATCTGAAATTCACGGTTTTACTAATAACTTTTTAACCACTGGACCGATTTCGCGGGATTACAACCCCAACCTGCCCAGGTAAATGCCCAACATATGTTCCAAATTTCAGGAGCCTCCGTAAAGTCTTTCAAAAGTTAAAGTGTTTTCAACAGACAGACGGTCGGACGGACGGACGATCGCTAGATCTTCTTAAAATCGATCGAGGATCAAGAATATGTATATTAGATTGCCCAGAAAAAAACAAAGTTGTTATTTTCTTGGGGGATACCTGCGAATTTTGTTCCTTTTTGTGCAAAAAAATTTCGGTTTTTTTTTGGGATTTTTAAAATAATATCTAGAGGTCGCGATCTCGCGTTTTATAACGATTTATTTTTTTTGAGTTTTTTATTATTTTAAATTGTTAAATATGATTAATATGATAAAATATTAATAATTTCAGACAAAAAAAAAATAAATTAAAAATTAAATATCGCTCATTCCATGAGATGTCTCCCAGCATCTAATAAAATGTTCTTTAATTTATTTGAAATTTCGCACACAGGTACACTATGGAGCAATTAAAATAAATTCGTTTTTAGTTTCGCGAAAATCCACGAATTCGCGAACGCGAATATATTCGCGAATTCACGGATTTTCTCGGAACTAACAACTGATTTATTTTAATAGCTTCATAGTGTTCATGTGTGCAAAATTTCAAATAAATTAAGGAACATTTGATTAGATGCTGGGAGACATCTCATGGAATGAGCGATATTTAATTTTTAATTTAATTTTTTTTTTGTCTGAAATTATTAATATTTTATCATATTAATCATATTTAACAATTTAAAATAATAAAAAACTCAAAAAAAATAAATCGTTATAAAACGCGAGATCGCGACCTCTAGATATTATTTTAAAAATCCCAAAAAAAAACCGAAATTTTTTTGCACAAAAAGGAACAAAATTTGCAGGTATCCCCCAAGAAAATAAAAACTTCGCTTTTTTTCTGGGCAGTCTAATGTATATACTTTATGGGGTCCTAGACCAATATTTCGAGGTGTTACAAACGGAATAACAAACTTACATATTTATACCCTCTATCACTAGAGTGGAGGGTATAAAGAACGCTGTGCACCGTTGCGTATGATTGTTATTTAAAGGCAATTACAACATTAAGTATACGCCATTTATACAATTTTCAAGTAATTTTATTATAATTATAATAAAAAATCACAAACTTCAAATGTGTGTAAAAAATCTAGCACTGAACCTAAAAAACCTCGAGGGTTTTATTACGGAAAATGTCAACGTTCATTTGATGTTGGTTTCATCCTAGGGTTATATAGTCGCAACAAAAAGTCGACTTTTCGACTTTTTTCAATTTCTAAAAAGTCGATTTTTCGACTTTCGGACTTTTTTCAAATTTTAAAAAGTCGCCTTTTCGACCTTTTGACTTTTTAAAAAGTCGACTTTTCGACTTTTTTCGACTTTTTTCGACTTTTTTCGACTTTTCAACTTTTTTCGACTTTTTTCGACTTTTTGACTATTTTCGACTTTTTAACTTTTTTCGACCTTTTCCAACGTTAAAAAGTCGGTTTTTTTGTAAATAAAAGTTTAGTTGTGACTCGTTGTAAGCATTTAGGTGCTATTTTTTTTTGGTTGTATTTTATTTAAGGTGGAAAAAATCGAAAGCAAAAGAGTCGACTTTCGATTTATAGAACCCTATCACTGAGGTGTTTACAATAATCAAAAATATTGGTTAATATTGCAGTTAACATTTTCTTACTCATGAATTTGGCATTGACATTTTTGCTTCACATACAAAATGCATGGAAACACCAATAGCTTCAGGTGTTATTAAACTCGGCTCTCATTTGAAATTTTTTTCAGAAAAAAGAAAGTATTTTCATTTAGCAAAAGTAAAAAAAAAAATCGAAAAAAGTCGAAAGCAAAAGTTGACTTTTCATACAAAAAGTCGATTAATCGACTTTTCGACTATAGAACCCTATTTCATCCCATTCCGATTTTGGTCGTTGCACTTTGAAATTATGTGAAAAATCATGGCATTTTATCGGTTGAAATTTTTACAGTTTTGTACTGAAATTTTTTAAATCAATTTAATATACAGCTGTGTCTATAAGTTCTATGTCTGTCGCCATTTTTTTTTTACATGTCCAAAATCCAGACTAACGGTCACCTAAACAATAGTTCCTCATCAGATCTGTATTCATATTATCGGAAAACTTAGAAAAATCCCGCTTAAACAATAAAAAAATGTTTACCATCACTGTATCCGTAACTGTATTTTTAGTCTGTATGTATTTTATTTACACATGAACTGATTTCTTAGTTTATTGATATCAAAAGCATGATTTTAGCAAAATAACATTTTCCTTAACACTTAAATAAAAGTCAAGGTCAGTATATGAACTAAAAAAGCTAATAGCACAATATACTAAATATATATGAGGCATTTCACACCAAATGTCTGGCAAAGAAAAAAACATGTGTCCCATGAATTTACTTATAAATAGGTTGTATTGATAGTCCTATATGGAACTAAGGAAATTGGGTTTTTTTTTGTAATTTTTCAAAACCTGGGCACAGACTAATACAGACTTGACATAAGTGACAGATGTCAAAAAAGTAGTCCTTAACCATATGGTAAATATTTAAATTATTCTACGAATTAGGTTAGAAAGAGAAAGCTAATATAACGCGCCATAAGGAAAATAGATGCCAGATCGGTTTTTATTGTATCACTCACTCCTAAGTCGTAGAAAGTGTTGCCATGTTAGCTTAAAACTAGCTAAAACCACTCTTTTTTCTCCTAAAATTGCTTAGTTTTTCCCCATTTTTTGTTATTAAACTCTACTGCACAGAAAAAAATAAAAAAAAATATTTGAGTAAATTTTTAATAATATTGAGTAAAAAATTACTCAATTTTGCACCAGTAAACGATTTAATATTATTGAGTAAATTTTTAATAAAAATTTACTAAATGTTTGAAAAAAAATTTGAGTAACTGTTTAATTGACACAATTAAAAATTTACTCAAAATTTATCTATTTATTTTTTTTTTTTTTAAGTTTTAAAAAGTTTTAAATTTTTTTACAAAAAAAAACAAAAAACTTGTTTTTTCAAACTTTACCAAACATATTTATGTCTCAAAAACATAGGAAAATTTTATAAAGACGATTACAAACTTTCATATACATACACAAAAAACTATAAACTAAACGAGAATTCAAAAAACTATGAGAGTTAAAAAAAAAATAAAAAAACTATTAAATTTTTATTAAATTATTTACTTAAGGGTCGAACCAGAATCAAATGCGTAGCGCAAGACGTAAAAAAAAACAAAAACAAACACATCAAATTTGAAATTTTTACGTCCGTTTGATTTAGGTAACTCACATTTGAATATTAGAAACGAAAAATTATTGGGCGTTACGCCTTACGCGACGTAATTTGATTCAGGTTGGACGCTAAATTGTTTTTAAAATTTTTAAGTAAATTTTTAATTGCGTCAATTAAAAAATTACCCAATTTTTGTTTTTAAATTTAAACAAGTGATTACTCAAATTTGTTTCCTCCAAATTTTTTTTTGTGTGTCTACACCATTTACAGATGTAATTCGAAAAAGATCAATTGTAATTCGAAGATTATACTTGTAATTCGAAGATTCCATTTGTAATTCGAAGATTCCATTTGTAATTCGAAAATTCCATTTGTAATTCGAAGATTATACTTGTAATTCGAAGATTCTATTTGTAATTCGAAGATTCCATTTGTAATTCGAAGATTCCAATTGTAATTCGAAAAATATCAATGGAAATTCAGTTCATATTTTTCGAATTACAATTGGAATCTTCGAATTACAAATGGAATCTTCGAATTACAAATAGAATCTTCGAATTACAAGTATAATCTTCGAATTACAAATGGAATTTTCGAATTACAAATGGAATCTTCGAATTACAAGTATAATCTTCGAATTACAATTGATCTTTTTCGAATTACATCTGTAAATGGTGTAGTCTGTATATAGTCTGTGACCTGGGCGTTGCTAAATATTATAAAAAATATCAAATTTGTGTCGAGTTGCCTTGATTAAATTTTTATCAAATTTAAAGGGAATACACCTCAATCCCAAAAATTTACATTTTTGTATATTTTTTTATGGGCTATCGATTAAATTTTTTTTTTTTTTTAATTTTCCGAACCTGTTGTGAAACTTCCCATTTTTTATACCCTTCACTCTAGTCATAAAGGGTATGTATAAGTTTGTAATTCCGTTTGTAACACCACGAAATATTGGTCTAGGACCCCATAAAGTATATGGGGCATTCCAGGCCAAATCACTCACTTTTAGACCCGACCCCTTTTAATTTATTTTAGTTTTGTATATGTTTTAGTACTTATTAAATGCAAATTTGATACTGATGTTCTGCCTTTTATTCCAAGATGGTGTTGAGTAATATTTTTTTTAAAAATGTAAATTTTTTCAAAAAAATTAAAAATTGAAATTTTCAATTAATTTTGACCAGTAAAAAATACAGATATCTTAAAAAAAGTTGGACAACGTTTTGTTGGTATTTAAATCTAGTTTTAGAAAAAACAAGTAAAAAAGTTAAATTCGGCCTTGCCGAATGTAGTGATACCCTCCACAATTTCTAAAAGATTATTGCAAAAACTTTGTTTAAAAGGAAATTACTTTTGAAAAAAATTTTTTTGAAAAAAAAAATTTCCACAAAAAAAAAAATTTTGGTAAAAAAAATCCGCGATTTTTTTCTTTTTTTGTCAAAAAATATGTTCGTACTTGTTTAAATATCGTTTGGTGTTCAATTATGTTCACATATGTCAACCAAAAGCCGAATTAAAGCATTTTGTATTTTTAGGTTATGTTGAATATACTGAAATTTTTGAGGTGTGCTTACATTTTCGCTAATAACTTTTGAACCGCTGAACCGATATCGCTCAAATGCAATACCAAACTTCTCGGGAGAACTTCCAATATATATGTTTAATAACAGTCACCTCTGTTTTGTAGTTTGGACGTGATAACATTTTCCACAGACAGACAGACAGACGGACATCGCTAGAATGTCTTAAATTCGATCGGGCATCATGAATATATATACTTTATGGGGTCCCAGAACGATATTTCGATGAGTTACAAACGGAATGATAAACTTATATATACCTTCTATCACTAAAGCCCACTTCAGACTATAATACTGAGTCGTAAGAAAATACGTATCTTAAATAATACGAAATTTTCTCCGCTTGTCAAAAAATCTTTTAAAAAATCCTTTGCGTATTCACACCATTACATCTTAAATATTATCAAAACAAATACAACCCTGATCTTATGAAAAGCGTATACGTTTTCTCATTTTTAGAGAAATTTCTAAAAATGAGAATACGTATCCGCTTGTCATTTTTCAATCCGTATTTCTCTTGGTTTTATACCGATTTGTGTTTACACCATACTATTTTATAGATTTTACAAAAAATTTTGACAGATATTATTACAAATATTATAGTCTGAAGCCACCTTAAGTGGATAGAGGGTATATATTATTTAACATTTAAAAATTAAAATCGACTATTTGAAAAAGTCCGAAACCTTCGATTTTTTTTAAAGAAGTCTAAAAATTCTACTCTAAATTTCGCAACTTTTAAGCCATATTTCGAGATGTGATCACAATTCGTTCTATTTTTTTTTCAAATTTTGAAAATTGTACTTCTTTTTTTTGACTCTGGTTTATTTTATATGGTGCTCCAAAAAAAATAAATTGGTAGATATTGACCCTAACTTAACCTATATATGTTCATTTGTGGGAAAAAATATGTCTCACAAAAATTTAGGTTGATCGGACATGGGTAAGGCATGCCGCATCGGCCTTGAATTTAAAAAAACGGATTACAAGGAAAAATATGAATTTTTTAATTTTTTAAAATTACAAGAACTGTTTGTATCTTTTTTTTCTTACTACCTCCTATTTGACAAAAGTTCCTTGTTATTTTACAAGCTTTTTACCAATAAGTTTGTAATTTTACAAGCTTTGTAAACGTAAAATTTTTTTGACGCGATATTACTTAACAGGAGGTTTTGTGATTTTACTAAACTTTTTGCTACCACCTATTTTACGAGAATTCCTAGTAAAAATTACTGACTTTTTTGTAATTTTACCAGATTTTTACCAATAAAATTGTAAATATACAACTTTTTTGGCGAAATAAAATTTACAAGAAATTCTCGTAAATTTACTAGATTTTTTTTTGTCAAAAACCTTGGAAATTTGTAAAAAAACTGTAAAATTAAAAAAAAAAAAAATGTAAATTTCGATCGAAAATTATTTGTTAAAAAACAAGGAAAACTGTCAAATATTGGTAAAATGGGATTGCGAGTCTTTTTCTAGTAATTTGACAAGTTTTTTTTTTTTAATGTACTCCAAAAGAGTAAGAGAAATTAAGCCCAACTTGCCTTAGTTTTAAGATATTTCAAACACCTTTCAAATCCATCAATATCCATTTTGTCACCACCAGACAACAAGCATTGAAGAAATAGTCAATTTTGATAACAAAATTTGACAAAACATCCCGAAATCCCGGGAAAAATCCGGGGATTGAAAAAAATAAATCCCGGGATTTTTCAATCCCAAAAAATCCCGGGATTTCGGGATTTCCCGCTTGGCTTACCTAGTGAATACCAGAAATGTCTATAATTTTTAGAAATTAAAATTTCTTTTCTATTTTAAACTTAACCCTTTGAACCCTTTTTAATTTGAAAAATTCAGAACTTCTTCTGAAAATGTTCCGAACTTTATTTCTTTTAATCGACAGCTCATATAAAATCTATAAAAATCTTATCTTTTGTAAAGACTTAACTGCATGCGTTTCATTTAATTTGCATAAACATTAAAATTAATATACTCAGGCAAAAAATGAGGATACCCGTGTAAAAAAATAATTGGATCAAAACATATCTCTTTTGATAAAAACATATATGGACCATATCTAAATGGATATAATCAGATCTACTCCATATATATTCATATCAGCTTCAGATATGTTTTGATCCGTAAATTGAGTCTATCTGACAATTTTACATATATGAACATATCTGAAAATGTCTGATCATACATGTCACATATGCCAGATAGACTCAATTTACGGATACAAACATATCTGAAGCAGATATGATTATATATGGAGTAAATCTGATTATATCCATTTAGATATGATCCATATATGTTTTTATCAAAAGAGATATGTTTTGATCCAATTATTTTTTTACACGGGTATTTTCAATTTTTAAAAAACGTACATTTTATCTGAGTTATTAACTGCACCATTTCCAAAATGATCAATTGTACAAAAAAAAAATCAATAAAAAATTTCTGAAATACAATTGATAATTTCTAAAATACAATTGATAATTTTTGAAATGCAATTGGCTTTTTCTGTAATACAATTGAATACTTCTGAAAAGCAATTGATATTTTCTGAAATACAAACTAAAAATTTCTGAAATATAGTTGATAAATTTTGAAATACATTTGATTATTTCTAAAATACAAATAATATCTTTTGAAATACACTCAAAAAAAAAGTGAACTAAAATCTGGGAAAATTAACTAAATTTTGAGAAAAAGAGGGAATGAAAAAGAGGGAAAGATTTTTTTTCTTGGTTTTAGTTGATACTTTTCCCAAAAAAAAGGAAAACAAAGTTATTTAATTTTAAGCCAATTTTAACTAAAAAATGGGAAAAATTATATTACACTAAGTTTAGTTTCTAGACCCTGGACCCATGAGTTCGGACCCCATGGGTCCAGCCCCTGATAACTCGAGACCCCGGTAGGTCCTTTAAGGGTTCCCAAAATTTGTGTCCGTTTCGCTCTACCTTGCTTAGTTTTTGAGATACGGTAATTAGGGGTTTGATAGGGTCTTGAGAATCTTAAAAACAGGATAACCCAAAAACTATTAATCGTAGGGCTTTCGGGTATTTTGTGGAAGTGTTCTACGAGTCAAGAGCTACAAAAATGCCGTTGGACCTTTTATCGTATTGGCAGTAATTACAGAGATATGTGCATATATAAAATCTCGGGAATTTCAAATTTTAGATCTAAAATTAGGGGCTTGAGACCCAGACAGATATGCAGAGCTAGGCTATTCCATATTTTTCTATATAGTCTTTCTTTTAAAAATTTCATCCGTTTCGCTCTATCTCGCTTAGTTTTCGAGATATCGCCATTTTGAATTTTTAACTAAATTCTAAGAAGTTATTTACTAAATTCTCAGAAGTTATTAACTAAATTCTAAGAAGTACACTTCCTCAATTCAAAGAAGAGAAATACGATGATGTCTTTTTTAGTAAATTTAAACTAAACTTGAACTAAATTGTTTTTTAAGAAATATGTCTTAAAAATAAAGATACGTTTCTTAGATTTGTGGAAAATTTCTTTGGCAGTAAGAATTTTTTTCCTAATATTAAAAAATTCCATTTAAAGAAAACTATGAACTAATTATAAGAAAATGAACTTAACTTTTTTTCCTCATAGTTAAGAAATTTTCCCATTTTTTAGTTAAATTTAACTAAATTTTATGAAAATTCATGATAAATTTTCAAAGATATTTTTTCCTTAATTTTAGTTAAGTCTTTTTTTCAGTGTACAATTGATAATTTCTAAAATGCAATTGATAATTTTGAAGTACAATTGTTAATTTCTGAAACACAATTGATAACTTCTGTAAAAAAATTGATAATATCTGAAATGCAATTGATAAATTCTGAAATACAACCAGAGTAAAACTGTTTATATATATTCTTATATATAGCATCTGATTCGAGATTTGAAAGATCAGTACTGATCCGAAATTTGAAAGATCAGTACTGATCCGAAAAATGGATCGCTAAGATTAGATCAGTTTTAATCGAACGGATACAATTTTATCCGAAAAATGGGTTTATACAATTAGATATACCTATTTTTCGGATGAAATTGTATCTGTCCGATTAACACTGATCTAATCTTAGCGATCCATTTTACGGATCAGTACTGATCCTTCACATTTTTACTCGGGAATTGATAATTTCTGAAATACAATTGATACTTTCTAAAATATAATTGGAAATGGTGTATTGCCCTGAGAGCGAATACTCTACAATTGTTTTCTTTTTCTGAAGATTTGTTGTGGAATGCCTCTTAAGTACAAATATTAGAAAAAAAAAACAAGAAAATATGTTTGTTAAACATATTGAACTACAAAGGGTAATTAAATTAAATCTGCATAAGTATAAATAAATACATGTTTGCAAAATGTATGATGTTTGCTAGTGGTTGGAAAATTATGTTGAACATCATTCTGGAAACTATTACAACGCAATATCTAAGAACTTTCGTTTTTGAAATATCGATTACATTTTTGTTTATTTTTTTTACAAATCAATGATTTATATGTATTTATCATTAGAGAGGTGATTTCCATGCAAATAATATAATGGTTTTTTATCATAATCTATATACAGTGACTGTCACTAATATTCGGTTTTTTATTTAAGTACCAAAAAGTAGACAAAACATATTGTAAAATATGAAAAGAACGGAGCTATTATTTTCCTTTTGTTATAGTGTCTCAAACATATAATGAATCACTATATATTAGATATCAATTCTATAAGGATTGAGCAAATATTAGATGAGATACGAGGGTCGCGCTGAAAAATTAATTATTTATAGACATTTTTTAAAAAAAATTTAAAAAATATTTTTAAGTCGATTTCTTTCAAGATCAAACATTAAAAATTTAAAAAATAGTCCAAAAATTTACATTCAATTCTCATCTAATTTTTCCAACGACCCAAACAAAAACTATTTAAAAAAATTTTTTAAATACAGTACAAGAAATCCATCATTTTTGACCTCCATTTCTTTTGACCACCAGTTTTTTTTAAACAAAGAAAATATTTTATTGTTTAATAATTTGAGTTGACCTAAGTGTATTGTAATGAGGTGTGAAAATAATTAAACATTTCATTTCTTTACAAAAAATTGGTCGTCAAAATAAATGTAGGTCAAAAATTAATGATTTCTTGTACTGTATTTAAAAATTTTAGTCTTTGTTTGGGTCGTTGGAAAAATTAGCTGAGAACTGAATATAAATTTCTGGACTATTTTAAAATTTTTAATGTTTGATCTTGGAAGAAATCGACTTAAAAATATTTTTTAAAAATGTCTACAAATAATTCATTTTTCAGCGCGACCCTCGTATCTCATCTAATATTTGCTCAATCCTTATAGAATTGATATCTAATATATAGTGATACATTATATGTTTGAGACACTATCACAAAAGAAAAATAATAGCTCCGTTCTTTTCATATTTTACAATATATTTTGTCTACTTTTTGGTACTTAAATAAAAATTAAATAAA
>CAWUER010000281.1:0-80858 GCA_963921195.1 Pegoplata infirma
GCTCCTCCATTGCAGCGTGCTTCTTATTGTAAGTCGAATTGCTGACGTAGCCGCATACTGCCTACCCAATATGTCCAATGGTATCAGGTGAAGGAGGATTTCTAATGCAGCCGTAGGTGTAGTACGCAGAGCACCTGCAGTACGCAGAGACACAGTTCGCTTTTGTTTCTAAAGCAGGCCACCAGACAATGATTTCATACAGCAGAATTGGACGCACCACTGCTGTATAGATCCAATAAACGACTTGAGGCCATCGTTTTCAATGGCCTTTTTACAGGAATATAAAGCAATCGTTGCTTTTCTCACCCATTCCTCAATATAACACCTGAAATTTAACTTCCTATCTAGAAATACTCCAAGATACTTGGCTCCATCTGAGAAGGTGATTTCAGTGTCATCCAGAGAAATAGGATCAAAAGCAGGAATTTAATTTTTCCCTGTTAACAAAACAAGCTCTGTTTTACTTGGATTAACTTCCAGACCACATACTCTTGCCCATTTAGGCAGATCTTTCAGAGAACCTTGAAGAATGTCCCTCAATGTTGGCACAATTTTCCACCATTAAAACGATGCCATGCTTTACTCCCAGACCAGACAATGCCAAAATTATCGAGTCTGGGATGACATTATTAAAAGCCCCCTCTATATCAAGAAAGGCCACCATAGTGTACTCCTTCATCGAAAGCGATCTCTCGATGGTACCAACGAGCTCATGAAGGGCTGTTTCCGTTGATCTCCCAAGCTGTGTGTATGTTTCTTTGTCGAAAGCAACCTCGGGTCAATCACTCTACGCAAATATGAGTCAATTATTCGTTCCTCAGCCGGGATTATATTATTCCATCAGGTCCTGGGGATTTATAGGGCCTGAAGCTTTTAATCGCCCAGATTAATGTTGTCATATTTATTATTTCCGAAGCAATTTCAGATGCTTGAACGGCAGAACGTTCCACAGCTTTAAGCAGCGTCATGGAATTGCCCGGAAATCCAGAAGGAGATCCAGTACTATCCACTGGAGGAAGAATACACCCCATTAGGATCTTTCAGGTATCCCAGGTTGGAAGAAGAAGAATTCAGAATGCTGCTGGATGCCTCAGAAACGTCTTCTATGTTAGCACAGAAGTTTTTCCAAAAAATCGCATCAGTCATGTCAATCCTTAACCAATCAAAGGGGCCTGATTGTGAGGAATTGTATCAGAGCCAAGGTTTGACAAAGAGTCTGCAATCTCGTTTCCCCTATGACCCGGAACCAACAGAGATCTCTTTGAGTCTGCGTCTACATTCCTATTCTATTTTAGATCAAGTGACTGGCTGTCACTGCATAAACTGATTCTCCTATCCCTCAATTTGTTCCTAAGTATCCAGATCGCTACGTCTAAAATAGCAAATACTTCAGTCTGAAATACTGTAGCCATTTTCCTTAAACCAAAACAGCATTTGGTCGCATCTTCTAAATAACAACCAGACTCTGAGCCATTTAAGGTACTGGATCCATCTGTGTAGAAAGTATCCGTGTAATTTTCCAGTAGATCTGCCAGTCTTCCTACCAAACTCGATGCAAGAGGTTGTACTCGCCAAAGACATAGAAAATATCGGAGAAAGTTCCGATAGCCTATTGAACAGACGACCATGTCCCACATAGTAATCTCCATGCCATGTTCCGCTTTTGCGGAGCCTGCACAAAGATTTCATAAAATATCTAAAAAAAATGATTTTACTTACGTTGCACTCTTGTATTGTTGTGTAAGAAATGTTTCTTATAATCATGATCCCAATATTCATTTTGCCATTTTTCTGACTCATAAGGTGGATTACCGCCCGAATGATAAGCAGCACTACCTGTAGATGTGGGTGAACTAGAACCCGTTGTATCATAATCAGAACCAGTGGGTGGTGGTGGTAAATGTGGTCGACTAATACGATAAGGTATATGCCCAGATGAGTCTGGTATATGATCAGGCTGAAATGGAAAACAATTTCAATTACTCTTAACGACAATAACTTTAATATAACTTACAACTTCTGCTTGTAACTTGGAAGATCTTTCAACTTCTTGAGTACGATTGCGCAATTCTTTTAAAGGTTTCTTTTGTTTTAATTCTGCAGTTTGGCCAGAACGTTTAAGTAATTTGGGTGATGAAGTGGTGAGTGTTGGCTGTGAGATGTAGGATTTAGATGGTGCCACTACTAAATTTATATCATCATGGGAAGATGTTAAAGCTTGATGTTGTTGTTGTTGATGTTGTTGTGCTGAAGCAGAATGTTTTGCAGTCGGTGCTAATGAAGATTGTTTAATTAATTTCGTTTTAGCATTGCGTGATGATATTGCAGCTGTAGTTTTACTTATAGGAGTATATGCTGTAGTTAAATCTATAGTAGTTGCACTAGCAGCAGCTGCTGCTGCTGCTCCAGCAACTTCTGTTAATTGTAGTGTTAGATTTAGTAATAAAAGTAGCTAAAAAAAATAGAAAATAAATGTCATTATCATAAAGATGTTTTACTATTTTGATATTTGTAGATGATGATGAAATTATTCATGGCATGTACAAGTACTGGTTGTAGCAGAAGTTGTTTGATCAGTTTATTTTCAACGGAGTTTTTCACGCGTTTTATGCGCAATATTTCCGCATGAGCAATGCAATCCGTAAATGTCTGATTGTCTGTTTTGTTTGATATTGTTTATTTAAACATACTGGATGGGCTTTTGAAGAAGAGAGAACAATGCCTCATTAGTTTATGTTTATGCATACGCATGAAATATAAAACAACATAAAAATTAACAAAATTTTCAATTTCATACGCAGTTTTTTTCTAACAATAAGATTTTTTTTATTAATTCATGATGAAATTAAAAAAAAAAATTAAATTACACTGTGCTACAATGAAAAAATACTTCTGATGTGACATTGTATAGGTGGAATAGATCACAAAAATGCCCATTAAACTTTCCAGACACCCTCAAATTTCAGAGTTAGAGGTGAGTAGGGCTGCCAATACCGGACCGGTATTAGAAAATCGGTATTTCGATATTGGAAAATTTTCAATACCGAATTTTCGGTATTTTCGGTATTCATAAGAAAATTATTTTTTAATTAATTTCATAAATTTATTTACTTTTA
The DNA here is from genome assembly GCA_963921195.1 of Pegoplata infirma. Lineage (NCBI taxonomy): Eukaryota > Metazoa > Arthropoda > Insecta > Diptera > Anthomyiidae > Pegoplata > Pegoplata infirma. The sequence continues at coordinate 3,117 of CAWUER010000281.1, forward strand.
ATAAATGCACATATTTACATAAACAACTATTTGTAAGGAGATTCACATATTTTTATTAAAATAACATTTTAAACAATGTGTTTAAAATGTTATTCCATACTAAAATTAAGAAAAAAAAATGTTATGTCCTTGCAATGTTACTGCGAAATATGCAGTTACGGGTTAATATTATTATTCTTAAAAACGTATTTTGTATTATATAGTATTACTACTGCATCAATTGGCAGGAAGAAAAAACATAAAATTATATAAAACTTTTTTCATGTCCTTTAAATCCTTAAAAAGTATATCCTTGAAGCCCTCAAAGTGTTACAAACAAATACCAACTATATTTCTTCAAGTTTTGCCAGTCTCAAAAAAAGATGGTCAAAATCTACTGCAAAATAACACATTTTTATTCAATTTATATTTTTATACATTTTTTTTGCCCTTTTTTCCATTTAAGAAAAAATTGAAGTGCAATTACCTTTATAAAATTTTGCATAGGTATGGATTAAAGTTAGTTAAATATTGAAGCTAATGCAAAACATTTGACAAAAAATATTGGATATAACAGTTTCCTCCGTTTTTATTGTCCCATGTAAAATTATACAATTGGTCGTACTTTTTGACCTTAATTAAATTATTTGATTGGTTTTTATTGAGAAACAAAAATTATTAAACACACCAAAATAATTGTTTGACGTAAAAATCACGGCACCACTTTGAATAACAATAACTTTTATATTTAAAAATCAGAGTTGTATTATAAAAAGTATGTCGAAATCATACTTTATCTGGAATCGAAGGAAATTTAACAATAAACTGATAACGTAAAAATTGTTTTGGTAAATAATTTTTTGGAAATTATCATATAAAATTTAATTAAAATTAATAAAAAGTTGTATGCAATACCGAAATCGAAATTGACTAAAAATCGGTATTTCGAATTTGAAAAAAGTCCTCGAATTTCGACGAATTCGGTATTACCGAATTCGGTATTGGCAGCCCTAGAGGTGAGTCACAGTTGGGTCGACAGACCACAACCACAAATAGTTTTTGTCCGATTACAACCAAAAAAGTTATTGAATATTTTATTTTTATACCCTCCACTCTAGTTTTAGAGGATATATATAAGATTGTCATTCCGTTTGTAACACCACGAAATATTGGTTTAAGACCCTATAAAGTATATATATTCATGATCCTCGATCGATTTTAAGACGATCTTGCAATGTCCGTCCGTCCGTCTGTCTGTCTGTTGAAAACACGCTAACTGTTGAAAGACTTTACGGAGGCTCCGGAAGATTTGCATATATGTTGGGCATTTACCTGGTCAGGTTTTTTTTTTTTTTTAAAGAAGCAACACTCAGGCACTGCTGCCTATCAATTACTAATGTAACCGTGATGCTTCTTTTTGAAAGGGGATAGAAGAGATATGAAAGATTTGAAAGATAGAAGGGCTTCAGTATAGCAACACCACAGACTATATAGAGACTCGACAGTAGAGTTTTATAAGAAAAAATGGGGAAAAACTAAGCGATTTTAGGAGAAAACAGAGCGGTTTTAAGTCCGTTTTACGCTAACATGGCAAGACTTTCTACAACTTAGGAGTGAGTGAAACAAAAAAAAACGATCTGGCATCTATTTTTCTTATGGCGCGTTATATCAGTTTTCTCTTTCTAACCTAATTCGTAGAATAATTTGAAAATAATAACCATATGGTTAAAAAATACTTTTTTGACACATGTCATATTTGTCGAGTCTGTATTAGTCTGTGGCAACACTGTAATTGCGCGTGTTGATAATTTTGAGTACAGTTGTTGCAACGCCATCTGTTATTGATCTGGCGAATTATTTTTGAAGCTGTGTTTATAGCTATTATTTTATTATTTTACTTCGTTGACGTTTACAGTGCTATTTATCAAGAAAGGAGGATGCTGCGATAGATATTAGTTATAAATAGAAACTAATAAATATCTGAAAAAAATGTTGTTCTCCCTGAGCTGAGAATCGAACCCAGGCTTGCTGGTTAGTAGTCCAACGCGCTAACCACTAAGCCACAGCACCACAGAAATCGAAATCGGTCCAGTGGTTCAAAAGTTATTAGCAAAAGAATGAATTTCGGAAAGGGTTTTTAATGAATTTACGAGATAAAACACACGGTAACTTTCAAACGACAATTCTGAGAGTGCTGAAGTTTGACATATATATTTGTCGTTCTTCTGTCCCGGTTCGTTTTAAGTCTCAGCCAAATCAGTCCACTAAGCCACAGCACCACAGAAATCGAAATCGGTCCAGTGGTTCAAAAGTTATAAGCAAAATCCTGAATTTCAGATTGGTTTCACCTAAAATTCACGTGTTGAAAAACCCGAGTTTTATAAAAACAAGCTTTAAAAACAATGATAAGCCCCAAAATTACTTTACAGAGTATTTTTGTCACTCAGAAATATTTTTAAACTAAAAAAAAAATTTACACTCGAAAAAAATTTTACACTCAAAAAAAATTTAGTAAACTATTTTTTTTTTTACAAAAATGACAAAAATAAGTTTTTTACTCAAAATAAAATATTTCTAATCAAAACTGTTAATTTTTTTTACATTAAAAAATTTACTATCCTTTAAAAAGGGCATTGTGGAGGGTATTCATAGATTCGGCCAAGTCGAATTTAACTTTTATACTTGTTTTCTAAAGGAATATGGTGTCAGAATAAGACACGTTTCCTAAAAAGATGTCTCAGAATCTGAGACTTTTTCTGTAGGAAATAATTCTCAAAATATAAATTTTTTTTTGTGGAAAAAAGTCTTAAAATCTGAGACTTTTTTTATTAGACATTTTCTCTAAGACAAATTTCTCTGAACCTTAACTTTTTCTAAGGGAAAAAAAATATCAGAATCTGATACTTTTTCTATGAGCACATCTGAGACGCATCTGAGACTTTTTCTATGGCAAAAACGTCTCAGAATCTGATAGTATCTAAAACTGAGACTTTTTCTATAGGAAAAGGTCTAAGAATCTGATACTTTTTGCTTAGGAAAAATTTCTCCGAATTTGAGGATTTTTCTAAAGGAAAACCTGAGAGTAAGAAAAAAATTAAAAATTTGTTTTCTTAAATTTGTTCATGAGTTTCTCTTTTCGTCAAAGCTAATAAATTGCCTTTTCGGCACCCACAATGACAGAGTCCTGGACACGTTCCCCGTGTGCCCTAATGATTTAAATGGTACTGCGGGGCTTATTTTTATACCATCCACTTTGTGATAGAGGGTATATATAAGTTTCTCATTCTGTTTGTAACTCATCGAAATATCGGTCTGGGACGCCATAAAGTTATATATAATTGATCAGTGATCGATTTTAAGACATTCTAGCGTCTGTCTGTCTGTGGAAATGGCCATCACGGCCACAATATTACACGAAGATGACTCAAACTTAGCATATTTATTGAAAGTTATCCGGAGCAGTTTGGTATTGCATTTGAGCGATATCGGTTCAACGGTTCAAAAGCTATAAACGAAAATGTAGGGGCACCTCAAAAATGTTGGACATTCAAAATAACCTAAAAATACAAAATGAACATAATTGAACACCGAATGGTATTTAAGCAAGTACGAACATATATTTTGACGGATATTTTTTTACAAAAATTTTTTTTTGCGGAACTTTTTTTTTAAAGTTTTTTGCAATAATCTTTTTGAAATTGTGGAAGGTATCAATACATTCGGCTAGGCCGAATTTAACTTTTTTACTTGTTTTTCCTAAAATCTGCTTCAATTATCAGATAATTAGCACCAAAAAAATAAAGGTGTATAAATTTTTTTTTTCAAACGGCAATTGGCTAAAGAGTAAAAAATCGTGACGACATTTTTATCGTGACGACATTTTTTGTTTTAATCAAATTGCCGTGTTAAAAAAATTTTATACACCTTTGTTTTTTTGGTGCTAATTAAATGATGATAGAAGAAGATGTTAGGAAAAAAAATAAAATATTCAATAATTTTTGTGGTTGTAATCTGACAAAAACTATTTGTGGTTGTGGTCTGTTGACCCAACTGTGACTCACCTCTTATTGTCAAGAAAACAGTTTTTTGGGACTTTTCTCACTAAACCACGTGTAACTAAGAAAATTTTTAACCGATTTTCAATTTTTTAACTATTTTGGATAGCATAATATCTAATTTTTTTGTTATTTTTTTTTTAATTTTTCAAGTTTATCGTTTTTTTTCTGCTATAGTTCGTTCTACAACCTTTATATTTATAAACGTTTTATTAAGGAAAATTCAATTCAGAATACGATGAGTTTTATCCGGAAAAAATCGGATAACAATTGACAGAGTTATGATAATTTTTCTAAAAAATAATATTAAGATTTTGCTGAAAATCGCCGTTCAGATATCGCATGCAAAAAAAAAACAAATTTATCATAAGAGTTCATGTATAATATTTTAAAAGGTTTTTGGCGTGCTGAATCCGAATCTGGCCTTTAAATTGCTCTATCGCATTATTTTGCTCTATGCTTTAGAAACAAAAGCGAACTGTGTCTTTATCACGAAGGTACAGAGAATGGCGTCAATGTGCATCACTGGTGCTCTTCGTACTACACCTACGGCTGCATTAGAAATCCTCCTTCACCTGATACCCTTGGACATATTGGGTAGGCAGTATGCGGCTGCGTCGGCAATTCGACTTAATAGCACGCTGCAATGGAGGAGCAACGATTGTGGCCATAGCGCGATCTTGAAGAAGATAACCATACCCCAAAATGTGGACTATGCTCCCTCTTTGAGCCTCTTGTAACGTTGCAAATCAAACTCCGATTCACAACGTTCATATTTTCGTTAAATAGTGTATAAAACAGCATTGATCATATTAATTTTCTTATGATCAATCTAAACAGATTACTCGTTTGTTTCAGTAGCAGTGTAAACACGCTGATCATGCCACTCTGTATCAATTATACATGTTTGGTTGTATGTACTACCCATCAAATGTAGTTATTGTGTTTGTTTGTATGTAATTTAAATTACATACACAACACAATATGCATTGTGCTAAGTTTTCTTGATTTAAAATATCAATTTTGTAACCATACCCGTAAGAGTTCACATTCAGTCTATTAAATCATACACATAAGTATTTTAGTTTGTGACTCAATCGGGGTGGTTAAATTAAACTGCCAAAGGTTAATACTTAATGTATTAACCTAACTTTTAGTAGCGATAAACTTCGGTTGGTCGTTCGATTTACAGCCTTCGCGGTCTGTTCTAAACCAAACTAACACCACTAACATAATTTTACAGCCTTCGCGGTCTGTTCGGATTTACAGCCTCTGCGGACTGTTCTAAGTTTACAGCCTTCGCGGTCTGTTCTAATTTACAGCCTTCGCGGTCTGTTCTAACCAAACCATTTACAGCCTTCGCGGTCTGTTCGGATTTACAGCCTCTGCGGACTGTTCTAAGTTTACAGCCTTAGCGGTCTGTTCTAATTTACAGCCTTCGCGGTCTGTTCTAACCAAACCATTTACAGCCTTCGCGGTCTGTTCGGATTTACAGCCTCTGCGGACTGTTCTAAGTTTACAGCCTTCGCGGTCTGTTCTAATTAACAGCCTTCGCGGTCTGTTCTAACCAAACCATTTACAGCCTTCGCGGTCTGTTCGGACTTACAGCCTCTGCGGACTGTTCTAAGTTTACAGCCTTCGCGGTCTGTTCTAATTTACAGCCTTCGCGGTCTGTTCTAATGAAACCATTTACAGCCTTCGCGGTCTGTTCGGATTTACAGCCTCTGCGGACTGTTCTAAGTTTACAGCCTTCGCGGTCTGTTCTAATTTACAGCCTTCGCGGTCTGTTCTAACGAAACACAATTTTACAGCCTTCGCGGTCTGTTCGGATTTACAGCCTTCGCGGTCTGTTCGATAGTAGGATTTGCACCCCCGCCGCCGAGGAGGTTGCCAACCCGAGGACGAAAGAGCCGAAGTTCTAGATCCCGAGGATTGCCGAAGGTACCCGAGTTATCTACCGAAGTGACCACAATTATACCTGAACGACTAAGCCAGTGTCGTTACCCGAGAAGATATAACCGACGAGTCGATCGTACCCGAGATACGCCGAAGTTACCCGAATCATACCAGAACGACTAAGCCAGTGTCGTTACCCGAGAAGATATAACCGACGAGTCGATCGTACCCGAGATACGCCGAAGTTACCCGAATCATACCAGAACGACTAAGCCAGTGTCGTTACCCGAGAAGATATAACCGACGAGTCCATCGTACCCGAGTGAAGCCAGTAGAGTAGTTGCTATTTATGTGTATTGAAGTTATTAAAACTAATAAATAAAATATATTATATAACCCCAAAAAGGGTAAATATATTGTGTTATTACTTAAGGTTTGGTGGTCCTCAAGTTGAACCTGGACACGACTGATCTACCTCAGCCGAAGAATAAAACCACGTCACACTCTTTGAGCGCCACTTTACCACTATGATACCATCCAGGGAGTCTTGGATTGGGGATACTCCGGGTAGTGGAGCTACCATAAATTTTTACACAGATGGATCGAGGCTGCACGAACAAGTGGGCTTTGGGGTCTATTCGGAAGAGCTTGGATTGAGCCTGGCTCGTAGATTGCCAGATCATTGCAGTGTTTACCAGGCAGAGATGCTGGCAATAAAGGAAGTGGCTGACTGGTTGAGCTGCAATGTCTTGTCTACAACCGCAGTCAACATCTATACTGACAGTCAAGCCGCGGTCAAGTCCCTGGATTCAATGTTTCTGAAAACAATATCTGCCCTTAACTGCCGCACGTCTTTAAATGAGATGGCCAAGCAGTTTAACATACGACTCATATGGGTCCCAGGGCACAGAGACATTCCAGGGAATTGCAAAGCCGATGAGCTTGCAAGACTAGGAACTACCTTACAGGTTCCAACAGAATTGGAATGTGTTGGTATGCCTCTAGAAACTTGCAAGCAAAACCTACGGCTTTGTTCAGCGACGGAGACTAATCAAAGATGGGCAAATGGATGGACGTGTGAGACAACACGACTGATTTGGCCTTCTCTTAATCAGGGGCGCACAAGTGAGCTGATATCGCTTCCAAGAGGAGAGATTTCAACGGTGGTTTCTATAATTACCGGACACTGTCTTATAGGGAAGCACGCAGAGCGGTTAAATGTGCCGTCGAATGACTTTTGCCGAAGTTGCATGGATGAAGAGGAGTTGGAAACTATCGAACACTTTATTTGCCATTGCCCGGCACTTTCTGGTCAGCGACTTGCTTCACTGGGATCTAGGGAGCTGTACGATCTTTCTGATTTGTCGGATGTCAAAATTCAACATCTAAGGAGTTTCATAAGAAGCTCAAACTGGTTTAACGACAGGGACTAGTAGGGAAACCTATTACGATCCCGTGGTATCACAATGGACCTCAGAGTCTACGTGTGTTGACGTAAAACGTCAGCAGCCACTTACAACCTAACCTAACCTAACCTATCGCATCAGGTTTTTGAGACATTTAAAATAAATTGATATATCAAATACTTAATAAGATAGAACAATTTCAAGGTCAAATTAGAATTCAGAGGGCAAAAACCTTTAAAATAGTAATACGCGACCTCTCATTATGTTCGTATAATTTTTTATTTATTTTTTGCATGGTTGTCCGAACGGCGATTTCATGCAAAATCATAATTTTCTTTTTTAGAAAAATTATCACAACTCTGTCAATTAATAATCGATTTTTTAACTTAACTGCCGCACAAGGCCACAGCGACATTATAGGGAATTGCACAGCCGATTAAGCCCCTATGACACTACATTTTTTTTGTATTGATGGAATTTATGTGAACAGTGCAAACATATCACCATAGGAAATCTGAATAAGTGTGAATAGTAAAAGCATACTAAAAAAACAGTAAACGTCAAATTTTATTCTTGTGTTATCGATAAATTTGGTTATCAAATGATTGAATGTCAAAAAAAAATTAAAAATTTTACATTTTTTTTTGACCTTTACGCATGAATGATATTAAGTGTTGCCAACTTTTCTGTTTTTCATTAAATGAAGCGATTTTTTTGTTTTTTTTTACGGTTTTTGGTATTTATTAAGCGGGTTTTTATTTAAATAAAAGTAATCATCACTATTTGTTTGTTTATTTTATGTTTCTTTTTCATTTCTTCTTTTGCTGTTTCATTCTATCAATTAATAAAAAATAAAATACAAAAAAAATGTAGTGTCATAGGGGCTTTAGCTTGCAAGACTGGAAACTACCTTACAGGTTCCAACATGATTGAAATGTGCTGGTATGCCTTTTTTCTCATATCAAAAATTACGGTATAATGGTCTGGCGAAGTACGCATAACATAAATAAATAACAGTGTTATTTTGCTCGTTAAAAAGATATTTTTATATAAAAAACTCAGTTTTTTTATTTATTTGAAAAAGTATGTCTTAAATACTCTTTTTTGTAAAAAAAAAGTGATTATTTTCTTCAAACTCACTTTTTACAAATTTCAACCGATTTTTGGCACGTGTTCCCCTTATCCGATTGCCTTCAAATTTAGAATTTATTATTTTTAGATGCTAATGAGCAAATCTGGTCCAATCCAACGAACATTGATTTTAAGAACAGGTCTAATGTAGACTCAGCACATCGAAAACATTAAGTAAAGTGTATTTTCCAAAAAAATAAGCAAATCTTTTTTTCCTAAGGGATCGTGTTTTCTTACCAGTCCCTATGTTTCTATTAGTATTAATTATCCAATGAAATCTTTATACTAAAGTAGTATAGGCGATCCTAACCAGCATATATTTTTTTCAACATTTTGAAAATATTGTTTTTTGAGATATAGCCTTCAAAAATATTATGTTAAAATAATGACCTTTGATATTTTTCAAAAAAAAACCCATGCTGGTAAAAGTACTTTATAGAAAGTTTCGATGCTAAGAGAGTAAAAAAGTGTACTTAAGTACTTTTTCGATCTCCTTAGAAAACTGATTTTTTAAAATATTTGGAAAAAACATTCTGTAAAAACACTTTTAGGAATTTCTGATTCTAAGAAGGTAAAAAAGGGGCAAAAAATTGTACGTACACTCAGAAAATTATGTAAGTTACTACATGTTATTTGTTTGTATATTTTACAGTAGTTAGTTGTTTTCAACTACAAAGTCAGTTGTTTTTGTATGAAAAATATCAAACAACTATTTCTGTTAGTTATTTTAAGTCGTTTTTTTAAACAACTAACAAAAAAGTACTGTGATGTAGTAACAGTTATTTAAAGAAGTTAATTTTACTTTTTTTATTTCTTAAAAATTTTCAAAGTTTTTTTCCAAAAAAATAAAATAAATTTTCGTTTTTTTTATTTTTCACAACTTAAAAAAAAAAAAAACTTGGAAAAAATTTGGTCTTCAATTTTTTTCCGAAAAATTTTTTGAAAAAAAAAAATTATATCGTGGAACTATATTCAATTTGAGCTATCTGCTCGGTTGACGAAAATGAGTTTTTGATGGCAAAATGTTCGTTGGCGTAAGTGTCATCTATGGTATTAATTTCAGAACAAAAAAATTATTTTAAGACTATTTTATTGCAAAAATAGCATGAGCTATGTGAAACCATGTTTTTGATAAATAAAAATTTGAGCTATCTACACACCCAAAAAATTTCCCAGTTACTGGCTACTAAAATTTTAACTGAACCCCAGTTAAAATACACCTAACTGAGGCCCAGTTATTCAAATAAGTTGATAGTAACTAATTTTTTTTAAAAACCCAAACTCAGGCAATGGTAACGATTTTCCCAGTTACTTTGAAAAATAATTTCTACTTAGTTTAATATTGATATAGGGGTTGGTTGTGTAGAACCGAAATTTTATTATAAATCAATTTATTTTGCAATGAAGAATCACAAATTCATTATTTTTTTTTAATTTTATTTAGAAATTTAAAACAAATTTTATAATTGATAAACCCAATTTTGTTAATGTATATTTAACTTTCTATCATCAGCATCTGTGAATGAATCAATTCAGCTTTTGGCCGGATTTTCGCGTCCATTACCTTTAAAAAAAGAAAATATATTTTGTTTTAATTTATAATTATTATAATTTGTTTTATTAATATAATTCTTACCGTGGACCAAATAAATTCACGATTCATTTTAAGCGGCACAATATTTTTTTATTTGAATATTTTTGTTTGACAATTTAAAAACAATTTGAAAAACAGGGTAACAAAAAATCTGTTGTTACACTCAGAAAATTATGTAAGTTACTACATGTTAGTTGTTTGTATATTTTACAGTAGTTAGTTATTTTCAACTACAAAGTCAGTTGTTTTTGTATGAAAAATATCAAACAACTATTTCGGTTAGTTATTTTAAGTAGTTTTTTTGAATAACTAACAAAAAACTACTGTGATGTAGTAACAGTTATTTAAAGTAGTTAATTTTTTTTTTATCTCTGAAAAATTTTCAAAGTTTTTTTTCCAAAATAATAAAAATAAATTTTCTTTTTTTTGTTATTTTTCACAACTTTAGGATAATCCGTTCAACTGTTGACGAGTGTGGACGTGTTTTATTTTAACTCCGTGCTATAAATTGAATTACTAAAATTGTTCGTAATAGGTTTGTTCGTAATAGGTATTTTTGTGATATTTTCATTACCACATCAAGGAAAATGAAAATATGGACACAAATGATACCGATTTAGTTCGAGGCTCTGCCTCACCGACTGGTGCTGGTCCTAGCACTGGTCTTAGGGTTGCGACCTTGAAGTCCGGCCTTGATTCTGGTAGGGGTGCTCAGCCTAATATTGGTGGTAAAAAGAAAAAGAAACTTAAGCCATCAAAGGTCAGGCACAACCAGAGAAGGCTTTGTTTGAAAATAATTAACAGACTAAGCCAACTCGATGGAACGAAGCTCTCCGAACGTGAGAAGGCGTCGCTATCATGGGCGAAAGGAGTCATTGAAGAACAGGACAAACTTTCGGCAATGCGCGCATCTGACAAACAGAGCGCTGTTTCGGCCTCGTCATCGAAGTCTGGTAAAAGGTTGCGCTCGCCCGACGAGAAACCTTTACCTAAAAGATCTAAGGTGACCGGCAACGTCTGGACTCAGTCTTTTAGTGAAGTGGTGAAAGGTAACTTCGTTAGGGCTGTGATAAACAGGCAAAATGGGGATTGTAGTATTCCAAGGGACAAGTGGAGTTTAGTTGAAACTAAACTAAATGAAATCTACTATAGGCTTCTTGAGAGTATGCCTGATTTTCTCCCTACTACTGTCAACGCAGGTTGGTATCAGGGGCGAGTAAAACTCGTTGCTTTTGGAAACGAAAGATCCGCAGCCGTGTTTAAGGTTGCCATTAGCCAAGTGGGAGAGTTATGGCCTGGAGCCAGACTGGACGTTGTGGAAAAACATGATATCCCCTCGCAACCCAGAGCTCATGCATGGATCCCAATGGCTACAAGTGACACTGCGGTGATTCTAAAGATGATAAAAGTCTGCAATCCTGACCTTCCAACTCAGAATTGGCAAATTGCCAGATTGGGTGAGATGGAGGGCGCTCGTCGTCAAGCAGTGGTCTTGGTTAATGAGGAATCGCTTCCGCTTTTAGCCAGGACTGACGGCATTATTAGATTTGGCTTTTTTCATATAAGAGTCAATGTCTACAAGGGCGACCAGAAGCCTATTTTGGAAGCAGACAAGCCAGTGGCAGAGTCGGCTGGGGAGGAGAATCTGGAAAAGGTTGATATTCAGCTGACCGATTCTAGGCTGATGGGAGATGCATCTGGCATTTTCGAAACCGAATCTGGCAACGAATGCGACCTCTGTGATGGCACGGAGGATAAAGCTGATGCCACTATGGGTGACATTCAGGACGAGGCCCATGCAGTGAGGAATTCGGAGAGTTCTGTTGCCTCCGATTCAGAACAGATGGGACACATATCTGGCTTATTCGAAACCGAATCTGGGGACGAATGCGACCTCTATGATAACACGGAGGATGAAGCCAATAACACGGTGGTGGAAAGGATGGTGGAAAAAAAGCAAGATGTTGCGGTTCCTACAAATAAACCTCCATCACTGTAAGGCAGCCTCAGCTGCACTATTGCTGCGCCTGACGACAGGAGCAGTTGACTTGGTTTTTATCCAAGAGCCCTGGGTGCGGGGTGGCAGGGTTTGCGGATTGAAGACCCCTGGGTTTAAGTTGATGGTTGCCAAAGGTGAGGGCTCACCAAGAGCCTGCATCTTGGCGAAAAATGGCTTAAATATATTCTTTTTATCAACTTTTAGTGATATGGATGTTACAGCGGCTAGCTTAGAGCTTCATGGGAAATCTATTTGGCTCGCCTCTGCGTATTTTCCTAATCCGGGGCCAATACCCCCGGAGAAGGTTGGCGGTCTGATTCGGGAGTCTGAATCTAGGGGACACCAGTTACTAGTGTGCTGTGATGCTAATGCACATCATTCGATATGGGGTAGTACAGACACAAATGATAGAGGCGAATCACTTTTGGAGTTTTTGTTAAGCACTAACCTGTATATTTGTAACAAGGGTAGTGAACCAACTTTCGTTACAAGTACGCGGCAAGAGGTTCTTGACGTAACACTTGTATCAGATACATTGTCTGATAGTATTGATGACTGGAGAGTTTTGGAAGAGCATTCTTTCTCAGATCATCGGTACATTGAGTTTTTACTCAGGGAGCGTGCCCCGGTTGAGACAGTCTCTAGAAATCTGAGAAGAACAAACTGGGTGAAATATAGGGAGACTTTTTCTTTGCTTTTGGATGAAGTACCCCTATCTGAACCGCATAGTTTAGCGGAAATTGACTGTCTGGTTGACCATATAACAAATGTTTGTAATAGGTGCCTGGATGCGTCTTGCCCTTCTGCAAAGCCTAGAGGGAAAAAAAAGCCACCTTGGTGGTCAAATGAGTTGCAGACGAGCAGAGATTCCTGCAGAAAGCTCTTTAATAAGGCTAAATTTTCAAGAGCGGACGAGGACTGGTCTGCATACAGGCTGCAACTTAAGAGTTATAAAAAGATGATCAGAAATGCCAAATGTGATTCTTGGAAAAACTTCTGTGGAAACATAGAAGACGTTTCTGAGGCATCCAGGCTGCGCAAGGTTCTGGCTTCTTCTCCTTGCACCCTAGGATACCTGAAAGATCCTAATGGGGTGTGGTCTTCCTCCAGTGGAGAGTCGCTGGATCTCCTTTTAAACACGCATTTTCCGGGCAATTCCATGACGCCGTTTCAAGCTTTGGAACGTTCTGACGCCCAAGCATCTGAAATTGCTTCGGAAATAATAAATATGCCAACATTAATCTGGGCGATAAAAAGCTTCAGGCCCTATAAATCTCCGGGACCTGATGGTATAATCCCGGCTGAGTTGCAGCAAGTGTTGGACTATATAGCCCCGTTGCTGTATAATCTATACACAGCATGCATCAACTGGTCGTATATTCCTTTAAAATGGAGGGATACCAGAGTCGTATTTATCCCGAAGGCTGGGAAAAGTTCCCACACAGCTCCGAAGGATTTCAGACCAATTAGTCTGTCTTCTTTTTTGTTAAAGACAATGGAACGAATGATAGACTCATATTTGCGTAGAGTGATTGACCCGAGGTTGCTTTCGACAAAGCAACATGCATACAGCAAGGGACGATCAACGGAAACAGCTCTTCATGAGCTCGTTGGTACCATCGAGAGATCGCTTTCGGTAAAGGAGTACACTATGGTGGCCTTTCTTGATATTGAGGGGGCTTTTAATAATGTCATTCCAGAATCGATAATATTGGCATTGTCTGGTCTGGGAGTAAAGCGTGAAATCGTTTTAATGGTGGAAAACCTACTTGCCAATAGACGTATAACGTCTGAATTGGGAGCGTCCGTCATATCTCGATTTGTCAATAGGGGCACACCACAAGGAGGTGTTCTTTCGCCGCTTCTTTGGAACCTGGCACTGAATTCAATGCTACTATCTCTAGAAGCACGTGGTTGTCATGTTATCGCATATGCTGACGATGTCGCGATAGCGGTAAAGGGGAAGCATCTGCCAACATTGCGGGACATTCTTCAGGGTTCTCTGAAAGATCTGTCTAAATGGGCAAGAGACTGTGGCCTAGGAGTTAATCCTAGTAAAACAGAGCTTGTTTTGTTTACAAGGAAAAATAAGATTCCTGCTTTTGATCCTATTTCTCTGGACGGTACTGAAATCACCTTCTCAGATGGAGCCAAGTATCTTGGAGTATTTCTAGATAGGAAGCTGAATTTCAGGCGTAATATTGAGGAACGGGTGAGAAAAGCAACGATTGCTTTGTATTCCTGTAAAAGGGCCATTGGAAAACGATGGGGTTTTAGCCCTCAAGTCGTTCATTGGATCTATACAGCAGTGGTGCGTCCAATTTTGCTGTATGGAATCATTGTCTGGTGGCCTGCTTTGGAAACAAAAGCGAACTTTGTCTTTATCACGAAGGTACAGAGAATGGCGTCAATGTGCATCACTGGTGCTCTTCGTACTACACCTACGGCTGCATTAGAAATCCTCCTTCACCTGATACCCTTGGACATATTGGGTAGGCAGTATGCGGCTGCGTCGGCAATTCGACTTAATAGCACGCTGCAATGGAGGAGCAGTGATTGTGGCCATAGCGCAATCTTGAAAAAGATAACAATACCACAAAATGTGGACTGTGCTCCCTCTTTGAGCCTCTTTGAGCGCCACTTTACCACTATGATACCATCCAGGGAGTCTTGGATGGGGGATACTCCGGGTAGTGGAGCTACCATAAATTTTTACACAGATGGATCGAGGCTGCACGAACAAGTGGGCTTTGGAGTCTATTCGGAAGAGCTTGGGTTGAGCCTGGCTCGTAGATTGCCAGATCATTGCAGTGTTTACCAGGCAGAGATGCTGGCAATAAAAGAAGTGGCTGACTGGTTGAGCTGCAATGTCTTGTCTACAACCGCAGTCAACATCTATACTGACAGTCAAGCCGCGGTCAAGTCCCTGGATTCAATGTTTCTGAAAACAAGATCTGCCCTTAACTGCCGCACGTCTTTAAATGAGATGGCCAAGCAGTTTAACATACGACTCATATGGGTCCCAGGGCACAGAGACATTCCAGGGAATTGCAAAGCCGATGAGCTTGCAAGACTAGGAACTACCTTACAGGTTCCAACAGAATTGGAATGTGTTGGTACGCCTCTAGAAACTTGCAAGCAAAACCTACGGCTTTGTTCTGCGACGGAGACTAATCAAAGATGGGCAAATGGATGGACGTGTGAGACAACACGACTGATTTGGCCTTCTCTTAATCAGGGGCGCACAAGTGAGCTGATATCGCTTCCAAGAGGAGAGATTTCAACGGTGGTTTCTATAATTACCGGACACTGTCTTATAGGGAAGCACGCAGAGCGGTTAAATGTGCCGTCGAATGACTTTTGCCGAAGTTGCATGGATGAAGAGGAGTTGGAAACTATCGAACACTTTATTTGCCATTGCCCGGCACTTTCTGGTCAGCGACTTGCTTCACTGGGATCTAGGGAGCTGTACGATCTTTCAGATTTGTCGGATGTCAAAATTCAACATCTAAGGAGTTTCATAAGAAGCTCAAACTGGTTTAACGACAGGGACTAGTAGGGAAACCTATTACGATCCCGTGGTATCACAATGGACCTCAGAGTCTACGTGTGTTGACGTAAAACGTCAGCAGCCACTTACAACCTAACCTAACCTAACCTTCACAACTTTTTTTTTAAAACAAAAAAAAAAAACTGAAAAAAAATTTTCTGAAAAATTTTTTGAAAAAAAAAAAAATTATTTATAGATTTTTTTATTTTTACTACATTTTAGTTGTTTTGACTACAAATGTAAGTAGTTTTTACTACATAAGTCAGTTGTTTTTTGTCAGTTAAAATAACTAATATTGTTAGTTGATTTAACTGAAAAAGTAGTAGACCCCAAAACAACTTACAAAGTAGTTATTTTAACTGACATTTTCAGTTGATTTTACTAACATAATTTTTTTAGTGTAAGAACTTTTCGATTTCCTTAAATTATTGTCTTATAATCTTGAAATTGCGAATTTAGAATCATCAAGCTAAAAAAATCGTATAAAGTTTTTGAAAATTTCTATTTTGAGGAGGTAAATGCCAAAATTAGTACTTTTTTTTATAACTATTGAACTAAAAACCCCAGTATCGGAAAATTTTAATTAGACATTTTTCGTACTAAATAACTTCATAATTTGATAATAAAACGCTATTATTAGAAACTGCAAATTGACTAGATAGACACGGCTAAAAAAATTTAAACACCATCATTTTTATACTGCGTTAGACATTTTATGAAAAACATAAGTTTTCCGGTGACTGCGTACTAAATTTTGGTGAGCAAGTAAAAACAAAAAACAAAAGCAACATCAAAAACATAATACAATAAAGAGCAATCTTGGAAAGAAACAAATTAACTCTTAAGATGAGATGCTCAACATAACTCGTATGTGCATTAAAGTTGGAAGTAATAAATGATTTTATATTACTTGAAATGTAATTAAATTTATTTTCAATACATTGAACTTTTAACAAACTATTTTTGAAGGGTCTAATATCAAACGAAACTACTTTGTTAATACCTAAAAACAAAATGTTGATGAAATATTTCCAATTTTCAAGATTTTTGAGAGATTTATGTGAATGTCCCCATACAAACCACCCTGGTGGTTTGTATGGGGACATTCCACCCTGACAAACCACCCTGGTTTGTATGGGGACCCAATTGGCAACGTCCTCGAGCCATCCTCAGTGACGGAGCGGTGACATGTCAGAGTTACTGCTGACATCCACAAGACATCTCTATATACTGGGTTGAGGACAGTTTCATACAAATTTTCAAAATGTCCTCACACAAAGTCAGCAGTGGTCAGTGCGGACCTTCTGGGGACATGTCACCCAAGGCTTCTTTGGGAAATGTCTGACGTAGTCATGCGAAAATACAAAAAATTTTCGTATTTCCTTTAGTTTTTACTTTTATCAATTTTCCTTTATTAATTATCTTTCTCGTATTTAGAAAAAACTTTTCGCCTTTTTTAGTCCCAACTGGATTTGAACCTGGAACCTCCAGTTTATTAGTCCCACACCAAAGTACTTGTTCCAAACTTTATTTTGAAAATTATTTGTCTATTTCTTACTTTTATTCTACTTGTTAGATTTTGATTTTATTTTCAATAAATCGATAATATTGCCATCTTTTTCTTGGAAATTGAAGAGTTCCCCAGATTTAAAATTCTAATTTAATATACTGCTATTCTGACGACATTTCCTTTTAGACGTCTTAGAGGAATTGTCCACACTCTTAAAGCAAACATTCAGTGCTGACAATGTTAGGACATGTCATCGAGGATTACCTATGATTTGTCAGAACCTGAAGACATTTCCTCAAGGAATCACTGTAGAAATTTCCTCAGTGACACATTTTCCAACTGGGGACTTCAAGAAGATTCCTTTAAAATTTGTTATGATGTTTTGTGAATACAAAATATGTTTACCTGCAAAGGATACCCATTATAATACAGTTATTAGAGTAATTTGTGCCAAAATAAAGCGGACCTTTGTATGAGGAATAGGTGTAAACATGGACCGATTGTTTCCAATTTCAATAGGCTTTGTCCTTTGGTCAAATGAAGCCTAAGTTTTAAATTTCAGCCAAATCGATTGATAATTACGACCTATATCGTGCTCACAACGTTCAGATGGACAGAGGGACAGACATCGCTAAATCGTCTCAGAAAGTGGTTCTAAGTCAATCGGAATGCTTGAAGGTGGGTCTAGGACCAATATTTCAGATAGTTACAAACATCAGCACAAACTCATTATACCCTGTACAACAGAGTGGTATAGGGTATAAAAAGCCTTGCTTCTGTGTTCATCCCATTAATATTACAAATGGAATCTTCGAATTACAAATGATCTCTTCCGAATTACATTTGTTAATGGTGTAATTACATTTACAATGTTTTTTTTTTTTTTTTCTTGAACGATGATGATATTTTTCGTTTTACAAAATGGATATTTTTCGAATAACAAATGATCTGTTTTGAATTACAATTGATATTTACACTGAAAAAAAAAAACTGTCAAATTACTGCAAAAAGTCTCGTAGTCCCATTTTTCCAATATTTGACCGTTTTCCATGTTTTTTAACAAAAATTTTTCGATCGAAATTTGCATTTTTTTTTGTAATTTTACAAATTTTCAAGTTTATTTTTACAAATTTCTTGTAAGTTTTATTGCGTCAATAAAGTTGTTTATTTACAATTTTCTTGGTAAAAAGTAGAGATTGACGCGTGAGTGATTGTTGACTCACACTGACTTACGCTCACAACAGGAATTTTTGAATCACGCACACTCACTCACGAGCAAATTTTTTTTACTCACACTCACTCACAATCACGTGAATAAATTTGATACAACTCACACTCACGTGCACTCACTCAAGCTTCACTCACACTCACGTTGACTCACACTCACGAAACTCTTATTCAAACAAAAAAAAAAAATTCACAAACTAAAATTTCAAAAATCTTTCAAAATTTTCAACAAAATTTTAAGTTCAGCGAAATTTTAAATTTTTTTGCATTTTTCAGGACAAAATCTTAAGTTAAGCCAAATTTTACAAAAAAATCGACTCACGCACACTCACTTACGCAAAAATCTTACTCACGCACACTCACTAACGAAATTTTTTTCTGCACTCACACTCACAATCACGTGAGTAAAATTGAATTCAGTCTGCTTATGTGCCCATCTCTAGAAAAATGCTTGTAAAATTACAAACGAGCTCGAAATTTTTACTAGGAATTCTCGTAAAATAGGAGGTAGCTTAAAATCTAGTTAAGTCACGAAACCTCCTTGTAAGATCAATCACTTCAAAAAAGCTGTAAATTTATAATTTTACTAGCTTACAATCCCGGTACTTCGTTACCGGTTGTATTGAATACCGGATAATAGAAGGATCAGAATTATTCTATCGATTTCAAAAAAATTCCCCTGCGTAGTCTTTGTTTTATTTACTTGTGGACGTTTAAGTCTTCCATACAAAATTATTTCAATGAATAATTTAAACAAAAAAAATTGAATAACTTTGCTGGTATGTTATCATGTTCGTTCCGGGGGAAAAATATAATGACAATTTTCGAGCCCTTATGTCGGGATTTTGGATTTTGAGTGAACAAATATTTCAGTGAAAAAAGAAATTGGAATAAAAAAAATATGGAGTAAAAAAAGCTAAACACCAAAAATTTTAGTTGAAAATATCATTCCATATTGTTCCCTGCTCTATTTCATATTGTTCCCCGTTCTACGCCATTTCAATTCCAATTAGATCCCCATCTTCTAAGGTCATTATTATAGGAACAAAAAAAGTACCAAAAGTACACTTTATTACCCCCATTAGAAACGGAATTTAAAAAAAATACCTCTTCCAGAATGTTTTTTCTTCACCGAAGGCAAGGATCCTCCAATCCATATTTTAATTATATAGGATCATTGTTTCAGCAAATATTAAAAGTACTTTTTATCCCCGTTAAGAAACGGAATTTCCAAAAAGAACTTTTCCCAATCCCTTTTTTCACCGAAGGATTTTACATTCCAAATTTTAAGTTTCTGGGACCACTATATCAGGAAATAAGTACACTTTTTTATTCCTTTTAACCCCTTTATTTTCCGAAAGGCGAACCTTTTGCAATTTCAAGTTTCTATGTTTACCTTTTATAAAAGGTACTCTTTATAAAAGGTACTTTTCATAAAAGGTACTTTTTATAAAAGGTACTTTTTATAAAAGGTACTTTTTATAAAAGGTACTTTTTATAAGAGGTACTTTTTGTAAAAGGTACTTTTTTTAAAAGGTACTTTTTATAAAAAGTACTTTTTATAAAAGGTACTTTTTATAAAAGATACTTTTCATAAAAGGTACTTTTTATAAAAGGTACTTTTTATAAGAGGTACTTTTTATAAAATGTACATTTTATAAAGGGTACTTTTTATAAAAGGTACCATTATTTCAGTAAATTAAAAAAAGTACCAAAAGTACACTTTTTTCCATTTTACCCCCGTAGAGTCAACATTGGCAAAAACCCAGCCTTGGTGAATATTTTTTCCGGGAGGTGAACCTATATTGCAAATTTTAAGTTATTAGGACCATTATTTAAGAAAATATAAAAGGTACCAAAAGTACAATTTTTTACCCTTTTTACCCCTTAGAATCAACACTGGCAAAATCCAGCCTTAGTAGATTTATATTCCGGGAGCTGAACCTACATTCAAAATTTCAAGTGTCTAGGACCAATATTTAAGGAAATATAAAAGGTACATTTTTGTACCCTTTTTACCCCCTTAGAGCCAACATTGGCAAAAATCCAGCCTTACTGGATCTATATTCCGGGAGGTGAACATACAGTCCAAATTTCAAGTTTCTGTGACCCTTATTTCAGGAGATAAAAAAGTACCAAAAGTACAGTTTTTTATCCTTTTTACCCCCTTAGAATCAACATTGACAAAAATCCGGCCTTACTGGATCTATATTCCAATAGTTGAACATACAGTCCAAATTTCAAGTCTCTGTGACCATAATTTCAGGAGATATAAAAAGTACCAAAAGTACAGTTTTTTACCGTTTTTGTCCCCTTAGAATCAATTGACAAAAATCCGGCCTTACTGGATCTATATTCCGGGAGGTGAACATACAGTCCAAATTTCAAGTCTCTATGACCATTATTTCAAGAGATATAAAAAGTACCAAAAGTACAGTTTTTTACCCTTTTTACCCCTTTAGAATCAACATTGGCAAAAATCCAGCCTTAGTGGATCTATATTCCGGGAGGTGGACCTACAGTCCAAATTTCAAGTCTCTAGCTTCAGCGGTTTGGGCTGGGCGATGATGAATGAGTATGTCAGTCAGTCAGTCACATTTCTCTTTTATATATATAGATTGATAAAATGCTTGTAAAACTACAAAATTATTGGTAAAAAGTTTGTAAAATTACAAGGAATTCTTGTCAATTATGAGGTAGAAAAAATAAAATCTGTAAATGGTGTAAATGACATCGACACTATGTTTTGAGATGTTTTCCTTAAATGATAATGATTTTTTCAGCCATCTCTAATTAAAAAAAAAAAATGTGTAGAATATCACATCTTTGCCATAATACAAGGAAGAAGATGCAAATACCACTTAACTGTAAACATTGAAGAATAATGATTATAACTTTATTAATACTTAAAGAACAATACCATCAGTATGTAAATGATCAAATCAATAACAATATAAAAATGATCCAGTCATCATTAACATCAAGAACAGCAAAAGCAACATCAATAGTTAAAGAGTAAAAACAGAAAAAATTATAAAAAATATTGTTTGCAAAAATGTACTTATACGCAATATTAACTTCCGTTATAAGAATTCATATGTTAATCATTGCAATGATCGTTACGAGCAGGTATGAGAAGATGTTTTGTTTAATAAGAAACATCAGAATCATTTAAGATTGGCCAATATTGGTTACGGTTCATGTGCCCTAACCTGACCACTTCTTGTATAGATATTTTTAGCATTTTCATTCATTCATTATTTTTTTTTTACCTAAACTTAGACCAACAAAATGCAAAAATATGATATTGAAGCCTAAAAGAAATATATAACAAGAAACATAAATGAAATGTATTATGCTTAAATATGGGGCATTTCATGTCAAATCGGACACTTTGAAATTTTTTAAGACTTTTCCATTTTTTTACAGTTTTTAGTAACCTTCGAAAACTCTTTTGTGGTAAATTTTAAAATTTTTTTGATCATTGGGAAAATCTAAAAAAAAACGTGTCCGATTTGGCATCGATTGCCCCATATATTTTTGGTATTTTTTGTTTTGAATGCATAAAAAATTAACTGTTTAATAGATTGCTTTTTATGTTTAATCATCATCATTACATAATAAATATACAAAAACAATAAGTTTTTATATTCTTAAAGTTATAGAAATGAAAACAAAAGACTTAAGTAACGAACTTGAATTGAAAAACAAAAGACTTAAGAAACAAACTTTAAAGTTTTAAAAACAATCTTATTAAAAATTTTAAACGAAAAGATTTTTTCCATATTATTTATTGGTTTTGTTTATGAATCTATTAAAATATTAATACATTGTATTCTCTTAAATATTCCTTTCAATGAATTTGTTTACTAATTGTGTGATTTTTTTTTCACTGTGCAATATTTAAAAAATTTTATAAATATCAAATATGGTTTCTTTTTAATAAAAATTAACAGTATTTATTGAAAAATTTACTTATTTCATGGAAATATTTCTATCAGGGTAAATTACCTACACTCAAAATAAATTCTCTGTCAAATTAGCAGAAAAATCTGCTGAAAATACACCCATTTTGATCCATATGTGAAACCAGCTGATTTTAGAAAACACGGTTTGCTGAAATCTGTCACGATTATCTAGGTGAAATTTTCTAGAAAATTTTTGTTTTTAGAAAATTTGTTTTCATGAAAACTTTAAAATTTTTTTTAAATTTAAACTTTAATAGTTTTTTTTTTTATTTAAACTTAAAAAAAAATAATGTTTCTGTTTACAATGTTAGGTTAGGGGTGGCGGAGCTCAAAATTTTGAATTCCTCACATAGACCGGCTGGTCCATAGCAATACCACATATTCCTTCAGCGACAAGGATAAAACGCGGTAGTCCATGTTGCAAGCAATTTAACGCGCATAAGGTCCATAACTGCGATTTCTTCCAGATTATCGAGTTCTGCTTTGCCTATGCGGGGCATTTGCACAGGATATGTTCAACTGTTTCATCTGTATTCGGTTCATCACATCTTCTACAATTGGAATCAGAGGCAGTGTCCCGTGACCACTCCCGTGAGTAAACGATATTCCCTTCTGTTAAGAGAAAGTAGGTACACTCAAAATAATATATTAGTAGATTTACTGATTTTTTTTTGCTAATGCTAGTAAGCTAACCTTTAGCAAATTTTTAGTTGAGATTAGCTTGTTAGCAAAAATATCTTGTAAACTTCATTAAGCGCATTAGCAATTTTAAATAAAATTTGAACTAAAACCAAATTTTTACAAGCTTTTTTGCTAATATTAGCAAAAATAAATTGTAATTTTTTTAGAAAACTTAAAATGGCGCTATCTCGGAAACTAAGCCAGATAGAGCAAAACCGAGGTCATTTTTAGTTCTCGATCCGGTCCTCTTCACATGTGTGGATCCTAATGGGTCCTAACTTTGGATCCAAAAAAGTTAGCATTCCCGAAAATTTTAAAATGCTTAAATCTCGGTAAATATTGCCGACACTATAAAAAGTCCACAAGCATTTTTGTAGCTCTCAATACGTAGAACAAGACCACAAAATAACCAAAAACTCTCCGAGTAATATTTTTGAAGTTATCGGGTTTTTTTGATTCTCAAAACCCCTGTGGTCCCCTAAAATCACGTATCTCAAAAACTAAGCAAGATAGAGCGAAGCGGACAAAAATTTTGGATCAAGAACTATAACGATTTTTAAGGAATCCAACTAGGTCTAGGCTCATCGGGGTCTGAACCTATCGGGTTCGAACCCAATGGGGTCCTCAAATCTGTATGAACTAAGTCGAAATAAAAAAAAATTCAGTTTACTAATTTTTGGCAACACGTTTTTGCTAACTTTACCAAAAAAATTGTGGATTCAAAATCAGCAAATTTTCTTGTAGGTTTACAAGCTAATTTTTGCTAACATTACAGTTTTCTTTTGAGTGTAGCGAGTTCTTTTGAGGTCGTAACGCGGCCAGATTATTCTGGTAATTTTGCTTGTACTTAACTCTCTCCATTTCCTGTTTGCCATGGAAATACCCTGACAATCACTTTTCGATCTGTAGTACTGCATTGGGGGTTCAATATGAACAAAGTCCCCTACCCCATCCGACTCATCAGACTTCTCGTTCCCGTCTACTCCCTTAAGTTAGCAATATAATTTACTGTTTATACCCTACACCACACTGTGGTACTTATACCCTACACCACACTGTGGTACAGGGTATAATGAGTTTGTGCTGATGTTTGTAACTACCGAAATATTGGTCCTAGACCCACTTTTAAGTATACCGATCGACTTAGAATCACTTTTTGAGTCGATTTAGCGATGTCCGTCCGGCTGTTCGTCTGCCCATGTAAATGGTGCAAACACGATACACACAAAATATTTTGTAGGCAAAAACAAAAGAAAAACACACTTAAAACCAGTGAATAAACAATTGAAAACCATCCCAGTAATTATTCATTTGTTTTAAAAACATCAACATTTATTTTTTACTGTTGGCAAAATTTTCTAAAATAAATAACACAAAACATTAAAAAATTACGGTTTTTTCATTCTTTTTTACCAACAAATTCGAAAAAAATAACCTACGAAAACATTAAAAATTAATGATAGTTCTGTTATTTTTACCAACAAATTCAAAAAAAAATAACCTACCAAAACATTAAAAATTAATGATTTCGTAGGTTATTTTATACAATTTTATATTGAAATATTTTTTTAAAATTTTTTAATAAAATTTTGGGGAATCGATCCCGCAATCAACTACATTCTGGCCAGACACTCTACCCATCGTGCCAAAGCCACTTGATACAAATATGTTTTTATATTTCTATAAATAATTTTTTGAATTTTTTTCTACAAACAAATAACTGACTTGTGTAGGTAAAAACTAATGATATATCAAAAAAAAATACCAACAATTTAAAAAAAATAATACTTACACAAATCATTAAAAATTTAAAGAATAATCAGTAGTTTTTACTTACAGAACGAAAATAAATGACTTTATAAATTAAATGTTAGTGAAAGTCTTTATTTTTTAATGTGTTATTTTTGAAACAAAGGACTGATGTAGTCATTAATAAAAACTAAACATCAAACAAATGTTTTTTCTTTTAAAAACGACTAAACGGAAAACTTTTTAAATAAACTACAAACTGTTAATGACATAATTTTTTGAGTGTACAGGTCGCAATTTTTAATCAATTGACTTGAAATTTAAAACTTAAGCCTCTTTTGGTCCAAGGACGAAACCTATTGAAATTGGAAAAAATCGGTCCAAACCGCATTTTAATAGGTATCTTTTCGAAATTTGGCAGGTAATCACACTAAAAAAATTATGTAGGTAAATTCCAGTGAATATTCACTTAAAACAAATGAAATTTTATTTAAAAACCATTCCACTGTTTTTTTCATTTAAAATAAAAACACATTACAGTCAATTTTAAATGTTAATTTAATGACTAACCAAAACATTAAAAAATTACTGAATATTCACTTATTTTGTATTGAAAAACAGTAAAACTATAGAAAAAATTTTTTACTGCCGAAAATGAATGTAACAGAAAATTCGTTTTTAAGACAGTAAATTATATTTTTTAAACTACAGAAATAGTAAAAAAATTAAATCCTTTATAAAATAAGTGATTTTTCTTTTAAAATAACTTTACTGATTACTTTTTAAAATAACCTACATACAGTAAATGACATAATTTTCTTAGTGCATGTTTCTTCCACACAAATCACCATTCCGAATTTTAAAGAAATCGGACCAGTTCTTCTAGTAGCCCCCATACAAACCACCTTCCCGATTTTCACACAAATCTCTCAAATTTCATGAAAATAGATAATATTTAATTAAAATTCTGTTTGTGTATGTTAAACGCGTACTGTAAAAGCCTTATCAAATCTAATTATCATCGGACCATTTTTGGACTTAGGTCCCATTTGAAAATTTCGCCCGATATTCAGTTGAAGTGGTTTATTGTCAACAAAAAGAAGCCTATTCCACTCAAATTTCATTTGTGAGTGCTTTTTACACTTATTAAAGATTTGACAAAATATAGATCTAATCAGTCCATGTTTGAACTTGGGACCCATTTTGGGAAACTCTGGTTTAGGGTATTATATGGTCGGTCTTGACCGACTATAATTTTCTTACTTTTTTTTTAGTTTTGTCAATTATTAGACCCAATTGTTTAAATTTTTTAAATTAGAAGGTTTTCTTGAAAAAAAAGATGACAGCAAACAATTTCTGTAAAATTACAGAATCGGCTAAAAATATGTAGAAAAATATCGTTTTGATACATAAAAAAACAAAAAAAAAAATTAACGCTTTGAAAAAAAAAACTTACAAGGGAAGTATCTCAACCCTTATGAACCGATTTGGCTGAAACTTCAAAATATATATCAAAGAGACAATTCTAAGGTTTGGGTATCTCGGCTTATCGGTCATATTGGGGATTTAGGGGTTCAAAACATGGGTAAAAAAACGGCGAAAAAATCGTTTTTTAGATTTTTTAGACATTTTTTTTTTAAGAAACTATATGATGTTTTCATATAGGATGAAAGGTTTTTTTAATGACTATCCATTGGTGGCATAACCTTGTAAAAATTCGGCTTCTTTAAATATTTTTTTCAGGAAAATGTGTAAATTTTGGAGGGTACTCATGTGAAGACATAGACCTACGATTTCCATATGGATAAGAAATAATCTTTATTAAATTTAAGTCGACCCGTATTTTTGCCCTAGATGATATTCCTGTTAGTTCAGAAGTTATCAAAATTTTCCCGAAGGTCCTCATGGTTTCATAAGGGGATAAGCCGAGACACCCCAACCTTAAATCGTCTCTTTAATATATATTTTAAGTTTCAGACAAAGCGGTTCATAACCCAGCAGAAATAAATCGAGATTTTGGCGACACAGCATCTGTTTATAGCATACCGTAGCGCATCCAAAGAGCGCTCTTAGGGATGCAGTAAAAGGAAGGGGAAAAAATTTTAATTTTTTTTTAAGATTTTTTATATAAAACTTATAATGTGTAATTATTTTTTGATAAAATTTCACACTTGCTTTCCTTTTTAATATTTTTAACACTTTTTGAATAAAAAAACATGAGTTTTAGACAAAGACACATGATTTGACAGCATCATTATTGCGCATTAATCAGCGCTGCAAAGAGCGCTTCAATCATAGCATCTTTGACCGCTGTTCCCAAAAAAAAATCCCATAAAAAATGTGAAAATGAAAATTTCCGATATTTTTTTGATGTTCACTTCCGATTTTTTTTTTTTTTCAT
Organism: Pegoplata infirma; assembly: GCA_963921195.1. Lineage (NCBI taxonomy): Eukaryota > Metazoa > Arthropoda > Insecta > Diptera > Anthomyiidae > Pegoplata > Pegoplata infirma. The sequence continues at coordinate 30,263 of CAWUER010000281.1, forward strand.
TTTGTTTCACATAAATAAAGTTTTGTAAAGTAAAACGAATGAATTTTTTTGTTATATTTTTTTAAATTTTAGTTATTTGATTTCAACTTTGAATTTACAACATCTTTATTCTGCTTAAATCAGCTCTACAAAGATACATGAATTCACTGCATCTTTAATCTGCTTAAATCAGCGCTAAAAAGATACATGAATTTACAGCATCTTTATTCTGCTTAAATCAGCGCTCTAAAGACACGTGATTTCAGTGCATCTAAAGAGCGCTGTTTCTGTGTATCCAACTAGCGCTCTAAAGTGGGACATCGCCTTAGGGAATCATGCATGAATTCAGCGCAATTGGATGCGCTCCTTTACTCAAGTTCCCCTTCCAAAAGCTGCTGAACGTTCAGCAAAATTTCTGCTGGGAAGGGTTGAGATACTTCCCTTGTTAGAAAATTTTCTTGGCAAAAAAATTAGAGCAAACTATTTCAATATAATAAATAAATAATCTGCTAAAAATATACCTTAAAGTACAAAAATCTTACCTGTATTAATAAAAATATCATATTTTTAATATTCTTAAATTGTCTGCCATTGAAAAAGTAACGGCGCAAACAACCCCACATTTTAAAAGCAACTTTCCTTAGCATTGTACTTGAATTTTTGAATAAATATAAATCTGAAATTAATAAATAATAAAAAAAATAAATAAAATAATTGATTAAATTCAGGATATAGTAATTAACACAAATATTTTAATGGTTAGTAAGAAACAATTAACGGTGTTGTTTTCAATACAAGCACATTAATTAGTAGAAATCATCTAAAAAATCATATTGTTATTAAATAATAACAAAAAAAAACTTTATTTAAACATTTAGACACGCTTTTAAATGACTTAATAAATGTTGTTAAAACTTTATAAAAATTGTACACACATTTTCAAGTGAATTAAAATACACTATGGTCGAAAAATATACAAAAAAAATTAAACTGCATTCGGAATGACAGACTAATAAGCTTACAAGTAGTTTACTCAGAAAGTGTCATAATAAAACTCTCGAATCGGAAACTGGGTTTGTTACAACCATACTTTCCGAAAAGTACATTAACTTTTGCAACCTTTTGTACAATTTTAAATAATTTTTCATAAAGTATCATTGTTAACACTTTTCTCAAATCCTAAACTTTTTTTTTTACAAGCAACACACTCGGCGAGTGTGTTATTATTAATTATTTATACTTTTGGAACAGAGTGTTTATACATATGAGAAAATGAGCACATAACCATAACAAATAAACCGTTAAACTGACACGCAAACTGAGGCACACACACTCATACAACGACATGTTGTTACTCATATGTAAACTCATAACATTTACACCTTGTTCATTTATATTACCCATACACTATCAAACTTAATACGTACTTTATACAGTCGAACCCGGTTATAACGAACTCCGAGGGACTAGTAAAAATAGTTCGTTATAAGCGAAGTTCGCTATAAGCGGGGTATATTTTTTATCAACCTAGTTTTATTTCCAAAAAAAATAGATCCAATTTTGTTTTATTTGATGTTTTTTTAGAAAATAAACTACTAATTGAGAAGAAATCTTTAAAAATAAAAATAAATTCTATGAAAATTATTATATAAACCAAAAAATTTCAACCTTTTGTTAGTTTGATAAACATGATTGTCACACATTTAAAAATATTTACGGGAGTTCGTTATAAAAAGGTAAATATACATGAAATTGTGTTCGTGGGACCATAATAAGCAGTTCGTTTTAACCGAGGATTCGTTATAACCGAGTTCGTTATAAAAGAATTATTTTGTGTTAAAATTGATTCTAAAACGTCGGGACTTTAGAATTAGTTCGTTATAACCGAGAATTCGTTATAACCGAGTTCGTTATAACCGAGTTTGACTGTAGTTTATATTTTTATTTTTATATACAAATAAAGACATTAAATCCTCATGTGAAAATTCAAAGATGAAAACCAAGGTCAGGAAACTTTATTTTGTTTTGCATGAAGTTTAACAAAGTTAAAGAACTTTAACCAAAATTTGTATGCGGTTGCGGTTATATAGACGAATTTAGTAATAGGGTGTAACGAATTATGTTTTTTTTTTTAATAAAGTACTGATTTTCCTCGCTCTCAGCGATTTCGCTATTTCACACTTAAAAAAAAAAAACCTAACTGATTTTTGTGACACATTTTCTTAAAAAGTGTTCATACTTTTTCTCGAAACATAAAATTAAAACTTAGAGTTATAACTTTTGTAAAATTTACAATATTTTTGTCAAAAAAAAATCGTCAAACCGATTTAAAAAAACTGTTAAAGTAAAAATACAAGACTTTTTTAATAATTATTATTTTTATACGCTCCACACGGCCGTGTGGATGTGTGTGTGGGATGTGTAAGAAAAATTTAGTAACAAAAACCAAAATCCTCGAGCGAGCACTTTTTCCAAAAAAAAATAAAAAAAAAAATCACTCTTCAAAATTCAAATAAATGGGCTTAATACATTTTAATCTCCTAATTCCAAATCTGCTTTTAAAATTTTTGTAGAATACACCGTTTGCTACAAAGGAATCGCGTTTGCAGATTCCTTTGGAAAAACACAACATTTTTTATTAGCGTTTATTGCGAAAACGCTTATTGATCTAGAAAATTTGGGACACACGTGTATTTTATTCTTGGCACTACTTTCAGAATTTGTTGGTCTGGTTCATGCGTACAAAAGTGTGTCGGACTGTGTAAATGTTGAAGAAAAAAAATTAAGAGAAAAAAAAATAAAAAAAAAGAAAATTAACAAGTAGAAAAGTTAAATTCGACTTTGCCGAATCTATGAATACTAGGGTATTCAATCGATTAACCGTTAATCGGTTAACCGATTAATTTTTGTCGATTAACTGTTCGAATAATTTAAAATTGTCAATTTTCAAATAACAAATAAACCGATTAATTTGTGTCGGTTAACCGATTAACCGAAATTTCTTTTTTTGGAGTTTATACCTATTTTTTTTTGGTTTATTTTGTGTATTGATTTTCATTTTTAATTTAAACTACGGTTTTGCTGAAAGAAGTTTAGGTCTAAAAAAAATTATCAAACTCTCAACATGTAAAAACTTTGTCAAGAAAATATTTTATCGAGGTTCTAAAAAGATATTACGGTAAAAAAAAAAACAAATTTAGTAACCCTAGCCAATTTTTTATACATTCCTAACAGTATACATATATTTTTCTAATAGTTTTTCATGCGACTAATCCGAATCTGACCTTAGAACTGATCTATCTCATCTTGAGATATTTAGATTTTCGATTTACAATACTGCATAAACTCAGATTATCGCAATGTTCGAGACCCTATAAAACCGCGAATTATTTTATAATGTATAACACCGTCCGACAGCCAATATTAAACATGAACCGGATGATATATGTCTGAAATTAGAGATCAAATGAAGTAAAACTGCAATTACAGTTTATGATTTCGTTATCCTGTTTCCCAAAGTTTGAAAGGATTACATTTTATAAAATATTTTTTTAATATTTGTACTTGTCCTAGGATGCCACTGGTGATCGCCTCCTCCTCCTCAAATTAAGGATTTTTTAAAACTTAATCCTCTAAAACCTTGAAGTCGTTTTAAAAGGAAACAGGATCACAAAATGAAAGACTGTAAATGTAGTTTTACTAAATTTAGTCTCTAGTTTCAAACGTATATTACCCAGTTCGAGTTTAACGACTTTTTTTAATTTTTGTCGGACGGTGTAAATAGTTCAGCACATCGGAAAATACTACTATTTTTCTTCAAAATATTTTTGGAACCCTTTAGATATCTCTTTTCATTACGGAAATATCGACCGATGAAATTACTTCAATTTCGGCATTAAAAAATAAAAGAAAACAAATTTGGAAACCAAACAATTTTGTTGTTGATATTTTAAGTACCGAATTCGAAACACTTTTAGGGGTGCATCTAAGCCCGGCAACAATTTGGCTCAATTTTTCAGTTTTATAATTTTTTTTTACATTTTTTCACATTGAATTGGGACCAATTTGGATTGGGATAATTTTTCAGGGTGCAATAAAAAAATTCTTTATTTGGGCTAACGGGTATTAAAAGCTTCGCCATATCGGATATAGATTTCTTATTAATAAAATTGTTAAAAGTATATACAATTCGTGGTTTTATATTCAATTTAAATTTTAAATTGATATTATTCGGTTAACCGAATAATTCAAATTTAACCGATTATTAACCGATTAAATCTCAACCCCGAATAATTATTTGCTCGATTAACCGATTAAACCAGAACCTCGATTAATTGAATACCCTAATGAATACCCTCCACAGTGCCTTTTTTTAAAAGATGGTACATTTTTAACGCGAAAAAATTAACAATTTTGATTTGAAATATTTTATTTTAAAAAAACTCTTTTTTTGTCATTTAAACAAAAAAAAAGAAAAATTACTCATTTTTTTTTTTGAGTGTAATGTTTTTTTACTGTAAAAATATTTCTCAGTGAATGCACAAAATATTGACTTCAAAAATATTGAATACACAAAATATTGACATTTTTGTAAAAAAAAACTAAATTTTTTTTTAGTGTAAAAGTTTTTTTGAGTGTAAAATTTTTTTTGAGTGTAAAATTTTTTTCGAGTGTAAAATTTTTTTCGAGTGAAATTTTTAAGTTACCAATGTTTTTAAAACTAAACAAGTTTAAAAAGCATTGCTTTAAAACTAAAAAAGTTTGAAAAGCATTGCTTACTTACCACCAATGTTTTTAAAACTTGTTTACCACGTGGCATTTAAGATGAACAAAATCTGAAATTCGGGGTTTTGCTTATAACTTTTGAACCACTTGACCAATTGAGCTGAAATTCAATACCAAACAGACCTGAGGAACGGCAAAGATACTTGCCACGTTTCAGCAGTCTCATTATTTCTCATATGTTTTTCGAAAGTTATCGAGTTTTTTATCTCGTAAATTTGCGAAAACCGCTTGCCGAAATTTACTCTTTTGCTCATAAGTTTTGAACCACTGGACCGATTTGGCTGAATTGCAATACCAACCTGACCAGGTAAGTGACCAACATATGTGGCAAACTTCAGTAGCCTCTGTTAAGTCTTTCAAAAGTTAGCGTGTTTTCTACGGACGGACAGACAGACAGACGGACGGACATCGCTAGATCGACATAAAATCGATCGAGGATCATAAATATATATACTAGAGATGGGCGCGTGAGTGGATTTTGACTCACACTCACTCACGCTCACGCAAAAAATAATCGAATCACTCACTAATCACTCACGCAAGTTTTTTTTTTACTCACGCTCACTCACATTCACGTGAGTAATAAAAAACTTACTCACACTTACGCGTGACTCACGCCAGATGCAATCACACTCACGCGTGAGTCACGCAAAATCTACTCACGCAATAAAATTTTCTTACACAAAAAAAACAATACTCACAAAACAAATGTTTTTACAAAAAAAGAAAAAAAAATTGGCAAATCAAAAAATCTAATCACGCAAACTCACTCAAAAAATAAATGACTCACTCACTAATCACTCACTCAGATTTTTTTTCAACTCACACTCACTCACAATCACGTGATTGAAATGAAAATCACTCACACTCACGCGTGATTCACGCGTGAATCACGTGAATCACGCAAATCACGTGACCAGCGTCCATCTCTAATATATACTTTATGGGGTCCTAGACCAATATTTCGATGTGTTACAAACTTATATATACCCTCCGTCACTAGAGTGGAGGAATAAAAATCACTCTTAAAAATTCAAATTTATGGACTACATTTTAATCTCCAAATTCCAAATCTGCTTTAAAAATTTTTGTAGCATACACCATTTGCTACAAAGGAATCGCGTTTGCAGATTCCTTTGGAAAAACACAACATTTTTTATTGGCGTTTATTGCGAAAACGCTTATTGATCTAGAAAATTTGGGACACACGTGTATTTTATTCTTGGCACTACGTTCAGAATTTGTTGGTCTGGTTCACCAGGCGCGGATCCAGGGGGGGGGAGAATGGAATTTCTCCCCCCCCCCAAAATGATTTCAAAAAAAAAAAGAAAGAAAGAAAGAAAAGGAAAGGAAAAAAAAGAAAGGAAAAGGGAAAGGAAAAAGGAAGGGAAAGGAACAAACATAGAAAGAAAATGGCCAGAATGTAAAAAAATCCTTAGGAGAGGTATATAAAATGTTTCAGAATTAAATAAATTGCGTATGACAAACTTAAGTGACAATCGAGTCGTTTGAATTTTCTAACCGAATAACTATCCATATCATTTTTTAAGGAAAAGTATTATCTCAAATATTTTTTATAGAAAAATGTCTCAGAATTCCTGACTTTATCTTAAGGAAACAATTTTGATACTTATTTGTCTCTGAATATAAACATTTTTTTATTTAAAAAGTATCCCAGCAAAATTTTCTGTTCCAAATAATCGGTTCCAGAACTTATCAAACTACCCTGCAACCGGTTCTACTTAACATTCCAGAATCATTGATTTTTGTTTGAAATTGTCCCGAAAGCTTTTTCGTTTTTTAGAGCAAGTAGTTTTTTGAAAAATAATTTTACATAGAAAATTTTGTTGTGATTACCGTAGAATGTATTCAAGAATCTGTTGAACCAGGAATTTGTTCCAAAAAATTTTCCTGGGATATAAAATTTTAGGAAAAATCTCTTTTCTTTAGAAAAAATCCTTAGAAACTAGAAATTTTTCCTTAGAAAAAACGTTTTAGAATCTGACCAGAATTTTTCAGCAAAAATATTTCTCAGAATTAGATAACATTACTACAGGACAGACCCCAGCAAAATTTTCCGTTCCAAATATTGGGTTCCAGAACGCTTCATATTACTCTGCAACCGATTTTACTTCACGTTCCAGAATCAATGATTTTTGTTTGAAATTGTCCCGAAAGCAATCGTTTTTTAGAGCAAGTAGTTTTTTTGAAAAATAATTTTATATACAAAATTTTGTTTTGATTACCGTAGAATATATTCAAGAATCTATTGTTATAGGAATTTGTTCCAAAAAATTTTCCTGGGACGTTTCAGAATCTGAGTTCTTCTATGGGGAAATATATTTTTTTTATGGAAAATTATTTAAAAATTTCTATTTTTGAAAAATCTTTTAGAATCTTCGAATTTTTTTATAAGAAAAGTTTATCAAAATCTTTGATTTTTTCTTCGGGAAAATGGCTTAAAACTTTTCTATAGAAAACTATATTACAACCTGAGATATTTTTAGTACGAAATATCTCTAAGAATCAAAATTTTTTTCCGTTGAAAGATTTTGAGAATTTTTCTATAGGAAATGTGTCTCTAAATATTTAAATTAAAAAAAAAATGTTTCAGAACCTTGGAAAACATTAGAAGGCACTATAACCAAGATTTTTTATTGAAAAATGCGATTAAATTTAAGGTCTTATTTTTAGAAAAGTGTATCAAAATTTTTTCATAAATATTTTGGAAACTGATAATTTTCTTTTACAAAATATGTTTCAGGGTCTAAGAATTTTTGAATATGAAAAAGTTTTAGAATCTGAGAATAACTTAAAAATATGGGAATTATTAATTACACCGCTCAACAAATCGAAGGTTTTTGGCTCCGGTTTGAAGTTTCATATAAAATTTTTAAAGATTTTGGCTCGCTGATTCCAAATTCGTGCTCCAAATTTTTCCATCACGTCTAGAATTTTAATTATTCGCGGTTGAAAATGCGAAAAAATGCAATTTTTGCCTTTTTTGAAAGCCTGCACAGCAGCCGCTGGGTGGAATGAAAATCTGGTATAAAGCGTGAGAGTAAAATTGAACTATGATCTCAAAAATATGATCAAAAAAATTTGAAGTTGTTGCACTATTATTGGCCAAACATGCATTTTAAAAAAACACTGCCAAAAAAATTAGAAAAAGCACCATTTTTAAAAGGCTCTAATACAATAACCAGATGATCAATCTTTACTGTGATGAGCTCAAAATTTAGGCAAAAGTTTATTATTTCTAATAGACGTTTAAACCCATTAAAGATATCTTCCGGTGTATACGAAAAATAACATAGAAATCTTAAATTTGTAAAATATTTATTTTTTTTAGTTTTTCTTTGAAAAATATCAAAAAAAAACTAAGGTATGTATCTACCTTGTCTTTTTTACAAAATTGGTAAATTTAACAGAGTGATTTTAAAACGCAATTGTAACCCAACCAAACGCAATAATTTGAAAAAAATTGTGTTCTATGTTGGAGACCATAGACAAATTATACTTTTGCGCTTTATACCAGTTTTGTATTCCACTGAATGGCTGCTATACAGGCTTTCAAATAATGCAAAAATCGTAATTTTTCGCATTTTCAACCGTGAATAACTAAAAATCTGGACGTGATGGAAAAATTTGGAGAACAGATTTGGAATCAGGAGATCAAAGTCTACTAAAATTGATCATCAGAATTCAAACCGGAAAATGAGTGTTGAGCGGTGTTATCAGAGATTGAAAAAATGTTATAGAAAGAATGTCTTAGAATATCAGATTATTGCTATAGAAAAAAGTGTAAAAATCTGAGAGATTTTCTATAAGAAAATATTGAATCTGTGAGTTTTTCTGCAGAAAATACGATCTGAGAATTAAAAAAATTTACTTCAAAGGGTTTAAAACAGCGGTGCCCAAAAAGAGAAATTTTTTTGTTTTTTACGCTCTCTGTTGTTAGTTTCGTTGTCGTTTATATTGTGTGTGTGTGTCTTCGTTGATCTCTAACAAGTGTTTGGGCACCATTGGTTTAAAATCCTAACATTTTTCTAAAGACCAATATCTCAGATATGAATAATGTTTTTATATAAAAAATATTTTAGAATCTAAGAGTTTTTCTTAAGTAAAAATGTCTAAACATCTGAGAAATTTTTTGAAGGAAACATGTTTAAGTGTAATACTTCATTAAATTTTTTTTCGGAATATTAGACTTTTAGTAAAAAAATTTTAAATAAGAATTTTTTTATAGGCTAACTTTTATGACTTTAAAGTCATAATATTAATATTTTCCAATAAAAATATACAACAAACTTCAAAAATTCCCAATTCTCGAGACCATTTCTAAAAATTTGGAAATACAGTGAAATATTTTTTTAATCTTTTTTGTTTGTTTGCATAAAAATTGGATTCCGACAGTCGCAGTCAATCGTAGTTGTGAAAAGGTCCATTTATTTGACTACAATCAATCTTATTTATGATTCCCCCTTGAGAAAAAAATATTGAGTAGAAACAGCACCCCCCCCCCCCCGACGCCAACCAAACTTTATTGCTTTACGAAATTTTTTTGGTAAAAAAAAATCTCCCCCCCCAAATGAAATTCCTGGATCCGCGCCTGGGTTCACTGTGTAATTGGTCGGATTGTGTAAATGTTGAAAAAAAAAAAATTAAGAGAAAAAAAAATAAAAAAAAAATAAAAAAACAATTAAGGGTGTTAAATTCGGCTATGCCGAATCCATTATATCCTTTAAAACATTAAAAATTAAATTAAAAAATCCAGGGATTTTTTTTTGGGGTGGGGGGTTGGTGGGATACGTTAGGGGACACCTTCCCCCTTGCCGTAGGTTTTATAAAATGGATTTATTATGATTTTTGCAATTACTAAATCCAATTAAGCATTATTTAAATACATTTTTTATTTCTACGCCCACAAATGGGGGGGGGTCAAACTTTTTTTATTTTTTATCCGCTGGGTTCACATCCATGACTTTGAACTTCTTTTCACATAAAAATGTTTCGTTTTCTTAGCAAAAGTACAAAAACCTCTAAAAAAATAGCGTTTTTTCTGACGTTAGTTTAGTTCTTAAAGGGCTAATTTGTTTCACCCTGATTCGATTTTTCCCATATTCGAACTTAACCAGCCCAATATCATAAAACATATTCGTGCCAAACTTCAGGAGCATAGCTTTTTTATTTTGGACTGTAACGTGTTTTCCACAGACGGACATCGCTAGAATATCCTAGAATCGATCACTGATCAATAATATATGGGACATTCCAGGCCAATTCACTCACTTTAACCCCCACTTTCTGTAATACGAACGCCATTCGTCTGCGACGAATTTGCATGTATTTTGTTTTTGTTACAATAACAAAATACACACAAATTCGTCACGAACGAATGGCATTCGTATTACAGAAACTGGGGGTTAGACCCAACCCCCTTCGATTATTTTTTTTTTGGATATGTTTTAGAACGTATTAAATGCAACAGATTTTTATACCATGTTGGTATTATCTTTATTATCTATATTTTTTAAGGTTTAAAAATTAAAATCGACTTTTTGAAAAAGTCCGAAACCTTCAATTTTTTAAAAATTCTAAAATTCTACTCTAAATTACGCAACTTTTAAGTTATAACTCGAGATGTGATCACAATTCGTTCTATTTATTCAAATTTTAAAAATTGCATTTTTGTTATTTTTTACTTTGGTTTATTTTATATGGTGCTCCAAAAAAATTAAATTGGTAGATATTGACCCTTACTTACCCTAGATATATTCATTTGTGAGTAAAAATATGTCTCACAAAAATTTAGGTTGATCGGACACGGGTAAGGCATATCCCTTGAATTAAAAAAAAACACTCTAATCAAAATGATTTCAGTTTCCTACTATAAATAGGGTAAATTTACACAAAATGCGTAATTCTTAAAAGTCTTTCTGCATAGCCGGCCTTTGGCCGGGCTTAGGGATTACAAACTCCATGCGTTAAACCCACCCTCTCCGCAAAAACGGGTCGGTCGTAATCCCAACAGGGAACGGACATAATCCCCATTGGGATTATGACCGTTTTAGAAACGATCATAGTCCCCACAACTATTATGGGGGTTATGTCCGTGATGAATTCGGTCATAATCAGTGTTGCCATATATCAAGATTTCCCTTTTTTTGCAAGTTTTTTGAGGTGCTAAAAAGATTTCAAGATTTTTTCTAAAAAAATAAGTTTTTTGGAAAATAATAAAGTTTTTTCAAGTTTTTCTTAATTAGTTAAAAAAAATACAAAAAGCATACTTTTTTTTTTTGGAAATACCCGAAATATTGGTCGTAGACCAAGCTTTTAGTATACCGATCGATTCAGAATCACTATCTGATTTGACTTAGCGTGTCCGTCCTTCAGTCTATGTAAACGGTTACATAAATACATAATGAAAATACATAATGCATAAATTTTTAATTTTTTTCAATACTTTTGTAAAAAAAAGATTTTTTCACAAAAAAAAAAGATTTTTTTTCAGAAATAAAAAGTTTTTTCAAAAAAATATATGGCAACACTGGTCATAATCCCCATTTTCGTTATGGGGGTAATGTCCGTGTGGATTATGTCCTGCAACCAAAATGTTCATATAGTTTATTTTAAAGAAATGGGAAAAATCCTCAAAAAACGAAAAAAAATCCCGTTTTCCCCCTCCCTGTTTACCCACTAAATGTGAGATTGGGCAGCTATAAAAAGACAGGTAGCTCTTATTTTGCTTCCCACTTTCCTACACTCAAAATAATTACTCTGTTAAATACTCTGTAAAATGACTGTAATCTCAATTCGACAAATATTTTACAAAGTTATCTGTCGAAATACAGATTTTAAGAAAATACTTTGTTTTCTTGTGGCCGAAAAACAAAATTTTATCTGTAATTTTACTTTTTACTTTGTAATCTTTATTTTATAAATAATAAGCAGAGTTTTTTTGTTAAAATACGGATTTTAGAAAAATACTTTGTTTTTTTCTCGTAACCAAAATACAAAATTTCATTTGTAATTTTACTTATTGCTCTGTAATACAGTTTTCAAATAAAAATCACTTCAAAAAACTTCCAAATATGACCGATAAACCGCTCTTTAAAAAGTGTCTTAAATCACAATAAAAACTGGTAAATTTTACGAAGATGACGTGTAAAATTGGAGTTACTCGTTAAAAACTCGTAATATTCACAAAAATAAAAAAGTAAATTTACAATTTGGAAGCATTAAAATTTTAATTTTAAATAATTTTTCTTTTTAATTTTAATTAATGTTTTTGATGCAGAGAAGTTTTACACATAAAATGGATTTAACTAAAACTTTGTAAATTTACAGAGTTTTTTTTTGTAAAATTTTGAACTCATAAAATGCATTTAACTAAAACTTTGTAAATTTACAGAGTTTTTTTGGTAAAATTCTTTTTGGTTTTATCAATATTTTACAGATAATTATGTAAATTTACAGTTTTAATTATCGAAATCATATTACAGAGTTTTCTTCGTAAAATAAAATAGTTTCAGGACAATCGGTGGGTGCACTGTGAAAGACCTTCCTTGTAAGTGGAGATGCGGTCAATATCTAATAACTTAATTTTGTTGGACCACCATATAAAATAAACCAGAGTAAAAAAAAGTGCAATTTTTCAAAATTTAAAAAAATAAAAATAGAAAAAATTGTGATCACATCTCGAATTATGGCTTAAAATTTGCGTAATTTAGAGTAGAATTTTTTGACTTTAAAAAAAAAAAATCGAAGGTTTCTGACTTTTTCAAAAACTCGATTTTAACGTTACAAAATAAGTGATAATTACTTCGAATAATTTTTTCATATTTTTTTTTTCTAAAACAACATTTAAATACCAACAAAACGTTGTGCAACTTTTTTTAAGATATCTTTAGCTCCATTCGATTACCTACTACAATTTACTTTTATTTACTCAATTTACTATTTTTGCTCAAAATCCGTTCGAGTACACATAAAAATAATAAATGTAGTAATCAATTTAAGAGAAAACGTATTTCTCTTTTAGACCGAATTTACATTGGGCAATTTTTTAGTGTGTCGGAGAGAGCGATAAGATTCTTCCCTCTCTCTCCGATACACTATAAAATCAGAATTGCGGCAATTAAAATTGCCCTGTCTGAATTTGGACTTACTAAAATTTTACTACAATTTACCGCCAAAATTTCAATGAGTAAAAATAAAATTATGTCAAAAAAAATTATTGACAAAATTTTATTTATAAAAAAAAAAATTGTTTGTACATAAAATAAATTTTTGTCTGCAAATTTGTTATTAAAGATGAAAAACACTATAAAACCCAATCAAATTGCAATGGGATGCATATTTCCCAAAACGAACATGAACTGAACGTGGAATTTCTTAGGAATATGGATAATTTTTTTAGAACCAGAGACACTTGATTTGTCCGTCGGCTGTGGTCTTTTTTTCTTAAAGAGCTTCCGTCTTGAAAAATCCTCAAGATTTCAAAGATGCTGTGGAATGTTTCTATAAAAAATACCCAGGTTATACATTTTGAGGGTTTTTCTTTTGAGAAACTACCTCAGTTTAGTTTTTCTTCAGAAAACAGTATTTTAAGTTTGTTTCTACTTATCAAAGATAAAAAAAAATGAGAAAAATCTTTGGATTCTGAGAGTATTTGCAAAAAGTACATGTTGTTTAGGTTCTGATCAGTAGCAAATACTTTTTCTATAGGAAAAATGTCTCAGAATCTGAGACTTTTTCTATAAGGAAAACGTCTCAGAATCTGAGACTGTTTCTATGGGAAAAATGTCTCAGAATCTAAGACTTTTTCTATAGGAAAAATGTCTCAGAATCTGAGATCTTTTCTATAGACAAAATGTCTCACAATCTGAGACTTTTTCCATACAAAAAATGTCTCACAATCTGAGACTTTTTCTATAGAAAAAATGTCTCACAATCTGAGACTTTTTCTATAGGAAAAATGTCTAAGAATCTGAGACTTTTTCTAAAGGAAAAATGTCCCAGAATCTGACTTTTTCCACAGGAAAAATGTCTCAGAATCTGACTTTTTCCATAGGAAAAATGTCTCAGAATCTGAGACTTTTTCTATAGGAAAAATGTCTCAGAATCTGAGGCTTTTTCTATAGGAAAAATGTCTCAGAATCTGAGACTTTTTCTATAGGAAAAATGTCTCAGAATCTGAGACGTTTTCTATAGGAAAAATGTCTCAGAATCTGGGAAAAATGTCTCAGAATCTGAGACTTTTTCTATAGGAAAAATGTCTCAGAATCTGAGACTTTTTCTATAGGAAAAATGTCTCAGAATCTGAGACTTTTTTTATACGAAAAATGTCTCAGAATCTGAGACTTTTTCTATAGGAAAAATTTTTCTATAGATAAAATGTCTCAGAATCTGAGACTTTTTCTATAGGAAAAATGTCTCAGAATCTGAGACTTTTTCTATAGGAAAAATGTCTCAAAATCTAAGACTTTTTCTATAGGAAAAATGTCTCAGAGTCTGAGATTTTTTTGTATATGAAAAATGTCAAAATGGCATCTGAGACGTCTGTCTCCAAGGGAAAGACGACGGCAAAAGATTCCAAAATATGTGCAGATACACATATGTACATATAAATTTAAAACAAAAAATATGTTTGGGCCCCCGGCGAAAAAAAGTCCTGGATATGCCCCTCGTCATATGATTCATGCGGCTTTTATATTCAAAACAATCTTTAGATTATTAAGATTTTTCCGAAGGTTTTTGAAATTGAACAATTCTTTAAACTTTGCAGACGTTTTTTCCATTGAAAAAAGTTCTACAAATCTAGAAAAAAGGCTCGCGATATAAGATTGCTCTAAAGAACATGATCCCAAAGTTAGCAGAATTTTTTTTTATGATTTTTTATTGAAGAAACTTATTTGGAGAAAGTTTTGAGGATTATTAAAATTTAATATTCAGATAACAAAATATAAAAAAATAAATAAAATGACAAATATATTTTTACTATTATTTTACTACTTTTCATTTTTTTACTTTTTTGGTTTTTTCTCTCAATGAGTAAATTTTCAAAATGTTTTCTTTTACTACTATTAGACCGTATTTACATTAGGCAATTTTAATTGCGGCAATTCTGATTTTATCGTGTATCAAAGAGTGATCTAAGATTCTTCCCTCTCTCTCTGATACACTAGAAAATCAAAATTGCCGCAATTAAAATTGCCTTATGTAAATTCGGTCTTACTACAAAAAAAGTTTTGAATCAAAACCCTTTCAAATAGAATACCGTTACCGTTACCGATACCGCTAAAAATATTTTTAAAATACCGTTACCCTTACCGTTACCGTTATAATTATTAGAAGTTACCGGTATTGTACCGGTATTCAAAATTTTACCTGTTTTAAGGGATTTTAACGAACAAAAAAAAAATCAAATTGCTAACATAATTTTAAATTTATAATTTGCAAATTATCATAAAATAAATGACAAAAATAATAATCATATCAAATCTATATTGGTTTTTGGGTCTATAAAATATTTTAGCTTTCAGTTCTATCTTTTTTAAATTTTTAACTAAATTAATAATACCGGTACGTACCGGTTTGGTTGTTTCGGTACCGGTACATGCCGTTACCGAAACGATTTGAAAACACTTACCGTTACCTTTACCGAAATAAATAAAAATTAGATACCGTTAGCCTTACCGTTATTCGTTTCGGTAACCAACCTTGCAAATTTGTAATATTTTTTTTTTTTTTTGTAAAAAAATATATGGTTTTCACGGAAAACCGTTTCAGTGCCGGTACCGAAGGAAAAGGTTTTTGGATACCGGTATCCGATACCAAGACTGAGTTTTGATGTTGGTATTGGTACCGATATTCAATTTAAAGGGTTTTGAAACGGATAACTGCATTGAAAAGGTATCGATTGCCAACATTGCATTTTTATTGTCCTTGATAAATATTACTCTATGATCCTTGATCACTGGTGTAGGATATTATACGATCGACAATAATTTCCTATTTTTTATTTTTTTTTCTACAATCGGGACACCTCATATGCCTTAATATATACATTAGAGTGTCCCTTATTTTGGAAATGTTGGAAATGTTGAGACGGTAATTTAAGGCACTTAAACCCCTTGTGCTCCAAGCAATTATTAAAATTTAACTTTTAAGACCAATTTGGTTAAAAATAATTTTTATGTTTGAAAATCAGCATCTGTGGACCAAAAGTGGAATTTTTAAAAAAAAATTCCCATAAAGTACTCAAAAATTCCTAATTTTTGAGCCAGATTTGGTTAAATAATCGGCAGGTATTATGATACAAAATTCGAAAGATTAGATTTGACGGGATGCCCTAATGAAGATGAATATGAAGATGAGCCCAATGATGTTATGGAATCTGATTATGACGACTAAAAAATTAAACAAAGAACCATTACACATTTTCTTAATAAAATGTGGTTTTCCTTTTACGTATTTACAAATTTATAAAAAAAAGTAAGAGCACAAGGGGTATAAGTGCCACTTACTTACTTCAGATGCAATTTTTGGGTGCAAAAGGTGTAAAAGACGGTATTTTTTTAACTTGTTAGATAAAAATATATCTCAGGAACTCTATTAACTAAAAAATAATATACTAGATATCATCTAACATTTTTTATTGCAATTTAATGGCGCTTTTCGACCAAAATTCATGTCCGAATATTTTGACCAAATCCGGCTCAAAAATTAGGAGTTCTTGCGTACAACTGCTAAATGCGTAGGAAAAATATTGTGCTCGATTCTGGAGTACTATTTCACCATTCACCAAATTTTTAAAAATTTGATATTCTTTTGAATTTCAAGATTTTAAATTTTTTTTCTTGTTAAAATATAGTAATATCTTAAATAATTACAAGGAAAAATTTAAAAATCTTAAAATTCGGAAGGATATCAAATTTTTAAAAAGTAGGTGAATGGTAAAAGAGTACTCCCGAATCGAGCACATTAAAAAAAAAAAAAAAAAATATTGGTCCACAGATGCTGATTTTTCTGCACAATTTTTTTGCAATTTTTTTTCTTATCCAAATTTGTCCCAAAAGTTGTAAAATGTAAAGCATATTATATAAAAAATATTAAAAAAAGTATAACAACACGATTTTGGTCCACAAAAATTGATCAGAGATTTTGGTCCACAGATGCTTATGAGCATTTTTGGCCCAAAAACGTGTTTTTATTTTTATATTTTTCACATACTCAACATTTTGCTACTTTTAAGAGGAATTTGGTTAAACATATTTTGTATGATTGTAAATCAGCATCTGTGGACCAAAATTGCTATTTTGGAATTTTTAAATATTTTTCCCAAAAATTCCTAATTTGTGTGCCAGATGAGGATGAATTTTGGTCGAAAACGTACGAAATTCGAAAGTTTACATTTGACGTGATGCCCTAATGAAGATGAAGATGATCCCAATGATGTCATGGAATCTGATTATGACGACTAAAAAATTAAACAAAGAACCATTACAGATTTTCTTAATAAAATGTTGTTTTCATTTTACGAATTTACAAATTTATAAAAAAAAGTTAGAGCACAAGGGGTATAAGTGCGACTTACTTACTTCAGATGCAATTTTTGGGTGCAAAAGGGTGTAAAAGACGGTATTTTTTTAACTTTTTAGATTAAAATATATCTCAGGAGCTCTATTACCTTAAAAATAATATACTTGATACCACCTAACATTTTTTATTGCAATTTTACTTTAACCCCTTTTTTCTCATTATTAAATATAAGGCACTTGAACCCCTTGTGCTCTGAATAGAAATTTATAAAAAAAGTTAGAGCACAAGGGGTATAAGTGCCACTTACTTACTTCAGATGCAATTTTTGGGTGCAAAAGGGTGTAAAAGACGGTATTTTTTTAACTTGTTAGATTAAAATATATCTCAGGATCTCTATTAACTAAAAAATAATATTATAGATAGCATCTAACATTTTTTATTGCAATTTAACTTTAACCTCTTTTTTCTCATTATCAAATATAAGGCACTTGAACCCCTTGTGCTCTAACCCCCTCAATTATAATATTACTTGGTTGGCTTATTCACGACAAAAAATTTGATTTTGGTGGGATAAGGCTTTCAGCTCTAAAAAAAACACAGATACAAATAATATTTTTTTATGAATATATACCATTTAAAGCAACAATTATTTTTTAGGCCCCGTCGCTTAGGGAAGGCGTGGTCGTAGGGTCGTAAAATTTTTCCTGAGTTATTTTTAAGTCAAAAGGAAAAAAATGAGCGGGTACCGTCTCAACATTTCCAAAATAAGGGACACTCTAATACATATGTATGTTTATTGTCTGCGTATGTCTTACATAATTGCTATAGACAAAAATAATTATAACAATAATTAAAAAAATAAACAACGGCTTTAAAAATCAACAAACACATACTTAAAATCTAAAAAGCAACAAAAAAAACTTTAATACATAAGCCTGAAAACAACGGTACCGAAGCACTGAAGCATTTTCTTAACATATAAAAATAAATTTTGTTTTTATCAAATATCAAGCGAAATCTTTTTAAAGTTTTTCCCGTTTTAACCTTAAACAATTTTAAGTGAGTCATTTCATTTGAATTAGTTTATTTGATAGTTTTATTTTATTTTTTTTTTGCCAAAAAAAACATTAACGTCAAATAAATATTTTTACCTTTAAAAATTAAAAACAAAAAGGTTTAATACAGATTAATTTTTTTTAAAGTACATCTGCTCATGAAGTTTAAATTAAATTTGACCTTGGCTTTCAAGCATTAATTATTTATTTAAATTTTATTTCAATATTTTCTACTTTATACATACTTTGTGATATATGAATCTTATATTTTGTCTTGTCCACGCATTAAACAAAAAAACAGTGTTTTTGATTTTGTATTTTATGTTTACAAACTTCCGTTTCCGTTTTACCACCGCTTTTTTTTATTACAATGTCCATGATTTGTTTTGTCTTTTTCTTTATAAGTATTGCTAATGTTTTTATTGTTTTTCTTGAAAGATTCTATATCTTTGGAATATTAACATTTGATTGCCACTTATGTGTCATAAATGTAACATATGTATGTTCGTTCATAAAGGTAGATATGAGGCATTCCGCACCAAATGTACAGCGAAAAAATACATGTGTCCCATTAATTTATGAGTAGGTCGTTTAGAAAGCTCTTTATGAAACTAAGAAAATTGCGTTTTTGGTTTTTTTAATTTTCAAAACCTGGGCAAAAAAGGCGTGGCTAAATATTGAAAAAATGGTCAAATTTGTTTCGAGTTGCCTTGATTAAATATTTTTCAAATTAAAACGAAATGCTCCACAATCTCAAAAATTTAATTTTAAATTTCATAACAATTTTTAATTTTCTTATATTTGCTTGATTCAACATAGCGTATGAGCAGTGTTACCATATATTTTTTGGAAAAATCTTATTTTTTCTGAAAAAAAATCTTTTTTTTGTAAAAAAAACCTTTTTTTTTGAAAAAAGTATTAAAATCATTTTAAAAAATCCCAAATTGTATTTTAAATTCAATTTTAACATAAAAAACAAGTTAAAGTATAGCGTAGAATGAAAAAATAATGCTAAATTTATAAAAAAATATATATTTCTGAGGTAATTTGAGCTTATTTAGAAATTAAATTTTTGATTTTACCATTCTAAAAATCTTTTTTTCAGAAAAAAAAATCTTTTTAGCACCTCAAAAAACTTGCAAAAAAAGATAAATCTTGATATATGGCAACACTGCGTATGAGTAACAAATATTTGCGAAATTCGTTTATTTGTAACTCATACGCCATGTTAGAACACGAAAATACAAGAAAGTTACAAAATTATTATGAAATTCAATATTCAAATGCGATTTTCTCAAAAAAAAAAATAACGAAAAACGAGTTTCTTCATTTTTTGTGTGGATAGTACGGGTTCTGAATTTTTTCCAAATTTAAAATTTTTTTGTAGCGGGACATTTGGTGTGGAATGCGCCATATATATATTCCATGTATTCCATCGCAAGCCAACAATACATGATTTTCATTTTCATTTTTATTTATCGTTAATTTTAATCTTTTATGGTCTTTTCAGTGTCATTATTTGCAAATGTTGTTGGTGGTCATGTTGAAGGTTAAACACGGTGCGTATAGACAAGAATATCGTATTCAAGGCAATATTGAATCTTTAAAAATGATTAATTGTGACGTATGAAATATCTAGAATTATTGATGTAACCGCCCTCTTAAGGAGATGATCAAAATTAATTGTTTTTTTTTTCTTTGACATGTCAGATTTAATTTCAATGGTGTATACTAGGGTGGCTCGTTTTTGGGCTTTTCTCTCTGATCAAATTCTAATACCCGCCAAAAGTGTCGGTCCCCTAAGGGTAACTCACATGCAATATATCACTCCGATCGGAGTTTATCTTCTGTCTCCACTTTGAGCCTCAAAATTGGGGTTTTTGAAAAAAAGGACTTAAAAAAAAAAAAAAAAATTAAGTTTTTTTATTAAAATAATTAAAATTTTTTTTTTGTATAATATTTGATCGTAAATACTTAAATATGAAATTTCAAGATTTTACGATATCATTAACCCGTTCAAACTTGATACCAAAAAAATGCCATGATTTTGGGGGCATTCTCAAAACACCTTTTTTCAAAATTTGAAAATTTTATTAAAAAAAAATTTTAAATATATAATTTTTTCTTTCTGAATTCATTAAGAACACCTTGGAGAAGAAACATGTGAAATATGGCGGATATCCGTCGGGCCACTTTTCGGGAATCGCGGGGGGAAGTTAGCGGATTTCAAGGAAATGTTGGTTTTATCAATAATTTGGATTAATAAAATCTTATAAATTTCATTTATGGGCAAATTAACGGTTTTTTGGTGTCGTAGCATTCTTTTAGATAACTGTAAGTCTGTCATGAAATCTTACCGATCTAAGACGTCTTTAACCCACATTGGCTGGGGGTCAAAAATTACCTCTGCAGAAAATTTGAAGTTTAGAGCTTATATTTTGTGCTATAAACAAGTATAAAACGGCTTTTGTGTTTTGTATCCCAACTATTATTTCGTATTAATATATTATCTTTCAAAAAATCGTTAACCCTTTTTGGTAGGGGGTCAAAAATGACCCATTCAGTAAAAAATATATATTTTGTTGATATCAAAAAAATCAAGCACTATGTCTAAAAGTCTTTGATGGGGTCATTTTTGACCCCTGGCCAATATGGGTTAAATATATCTTAAATAGGTAAGATTTTAGGGCTGATTTAAAGTTATTTAATAGATTGCCACAAATTAAAATTCTATAAAAAAATAAAAAATTTTTATTGAATGGGTCATTTATGACCCCCTACCAAAAAGGGTTAACGATTTTTTTTAAAGATATTATATTAATACTAAATAAAAGTTGAGGTACAAAACACAAAAACCGTTTTATACTTGTTTATAGCACAAAATATAAGCTCTAAACTTCAAATTTTCTGCAGGGGTCATTTTTGACCCCCAGCCAATGTGGGTTAAAGACGTCCTAGATCGGTAAGATTTCATGATAGACTTACAGTTATCTAATAGAATGCTACGACACCAAAATACTGTTAATTTGCCCAAAAATGAAATTTATAAGATTTTATTAATCCAAATTATTGATAAAACCAACATTTCCTTGAAATCCGCTACCTTCCCCCCGCGATTTCCGAAAAGTGGCCCGACGGATATCCACCATATTTCACATTTTTCTTCTCCAAGGTGTTCTTAATGAATTCAGAAAAAAAAATTATATATTTAAAATTTTTTTTTAATAAAATTTTCAAATTTTGAAAAAAGTGTTTTGAGAATGCCCCCAAAATCATGGCATTTTTTTGGTATCAAGTTTGAACGGGTTAATGATATTTTAAAATCTTTAAATTTCATATTTAAGTACTTACGATCAAATATTATACAAAAATAATTTTTTAATTATTTTAATAAAAAAACTTATTTTTGTTTTTTTTTTTTTAAAAGTCCTTTTTTCAAAAACCCCAATTTTGAGGCTCAAAGTGGAGACAGAAGATAAACTCCGATCGGAGTGATAGTTTGCATGTGAGTTACCCTTAGGGGACCGACACTTTTGGCGGGTATTAGAATTTGATCAGAGAGAAAAGCCCAAAAACCAGCCACCTTAGTGTATACTAGGGTGGCTATAATATTTGATCGTAAATACTTAAATATGAAATTTTAAGATTTTACGGTATCATTAACCCGTTCAAACTTGATACCAAAAAATGGCATGATTTTGGGGGCGTTCTCAAAACACCTTTTTTCAAAATTTGAAAATTTTTTAAAAAAAAATTTAAAATATACCATTTTTTCTTTCCGAATTCATTAAGAACACCTTGGAGAAGAAAAATGTGAAATATGGCGGAAATCCGTCGGGCCACTTTTCGGGAATCGCGGGGGGAAGTTAGCGGATTTCAAGGAAATGTTGGTTTTATCAATAATTTGGATTAATAAAGTCTTATAAATTTAATTTTTGGGCAAATTAACTGTTTTTTGGTGTCGTGGAATTCTATTAGATGATTTACAGTTATCTAATAGATTGCCACAAATTAATTTTCTTTAAAAAAATATATATTTTTTATTGAATGGATCATTTTTACCCCCTACCAAGAAGGGTTAACGATTTTTTTAAAGATAATATATTAATACGAGATAATAGTTGGGGTAAAAAACACAAAAGCCGTTTTATACTTGTTTATAGCGCAAAATTTAAGCTCTATACTTTAAATTTTCTGCGATGGTCATTTTTGACCCCCAGCCAATGTGGGTAAAGACGTCCTAGATCGGTAAGATTTCATGGCAGACTTAAAGTTATCTAATAAAATGACACGACACCAAAAAACAGTTAATTTGCCCAAAAAATAAATTTAAATGATTTTTTAATCCAAATTATTGATAAAACCAACATTTCCTTGAAATCCGCTAATTTCCCCCCGCGATTCCCGAAAAGTGGACCGACGGATATCCACCATATTTCACCTTTTTCTTCTCCAAGGTGTTCCTAATTAATCCAGAAAGAAAAAATGGTATATTTTTTTTTTATAAAATTTTCAAATTTTGAAAAAAGCTGTTTTGAGAACGCCCATAAAATCATGCCATTTTTTTGGTATCAAGTTTGAACGGGTTCATGATACCGTAAATTTAAATTTCATATTTAAATTTTTACGATGAAATATTATACATAAATAATTTTTTAATTATTTTAATAAAAAAAAACTAAATTTTTTTTTTTTTTTTAAAGTCCTTTTTTGCAAAAACGCGAATTTCTAGGCCCAAAGTGGAGACAGAAGATAAACTCCGATCGGAGTGATATTTTGCATGTGAGTTACCCTTAGGGGATCAACACTTTTGCCGGGTATTAGAATTTGATCAGAGAGAAAAGCCCAAAAACGAGCCACCCTAGTGTATACAGTAGGACGAACAATGCGTTGATCCCAAATAATGAAGAGACAAAAATAGAAGGAGTCGTCAGATATTTTTAAAATTTATTACACTAGCATAAAATACCTTAGTTAAGAAAACTATGAATTTTTGGAAAAATCAGTGCAAGGATACGCCTGCCTCTCATGTGTTCTGAAATTTAAAAATTTTGTTTTGGCGACAATAATGTCCGTAAAATTACAAAAAATGGTCATGCTAATACATGTGCAACTAAAAACTTGTGCGTAATTTTTCATTAAAATCGGAGCAAGGATTCAAGGTCCTGCCAGATATCCTTTTTCTTAAAACCCCTATAAAATCTACAAAAATTGTTCGGTCGTAATAAAACTTTGTACGTAAATTTATTTTTATTTTTGCCAAATTTAGATAAAATCCGGTTATTAATGTGAAAAATAAAAAAACATTCTTTATTGAAAAATGGATTAAAAAGGAGTGAAAAATACGCAACTTTTCTCGTTTTAATTCAGAAGATTATATATTAAACTACCAAAAGTAATTAAAAAGAAGTAGAAAAATTAAATTCGACTTGGGCGAATCCATGAATACCTACCTCTACAATGCACTTTTTAAGAGATATAAAAATTTTCTGACGTGAAAAAAAAAATTAACAATTTTGAATAGAAATATTATATTTTTGGTAAAAAACATATTTTTAGCCATTTAAAAAAAAAAAAAAAAACACAATTTTTTTTAAAAGTGTAAATTTTTTTTTTATGTTTTTTATTTTTATTCGA
Source organism: Pegoplata infirma (assembly GCA_963921195.1). NCBI lineage: Eukaryota > Metazoa > Arthropoda > Insecta > Diptera > Anthomyiidae > Pegoplata > Pegoplata infirma. The sequence continues at coordinate 54,265 of CAWUER010000281.1, forward strand.
GTGTTTTTTTTTTGGTGTAAAAATTATTTTGAGTGACAAAAATACGTTGTAAAAAATTTTTGTGGCGTCCCAGCAAAAAATAATCGAGATTGTGGAAGCAGTTCATAATTTTTCTGGCATACACAAGCGCTTCGTCTTCAGCACATAGATATTTCTGCCTTACAGTAGTGCATACTAGATGCAATATTGTAAGGCAGAGATAGAAATATAAAATTTTCGGTAAATTACGAATGTAAACGGACATTTTTAAATACATTCGCTTACAGTAGTGCATCTAATATGCACTACCGTAAGGCAGAGAGAAAAAATTATGAATTATACGACGACTTACGAGCATCAAACAGCAAAACGAAAATTTGGATGACGCAATAAAAAAATACAATTTTAATTCAGTTGATATTTTGTGTTTTTGTGAACAGACGTGTTCGCATGTGCAAAAGTGAAAACAAAAGTTTCGACTACACACTATTCAGACATTAAAACTGTAGTGTTATTTGTGTGCCTACGAGGAGCACTTCCTTCATACAAACTTTTCAGGCATGAAGACTTTAGTGATGGTAATACATTATTTTTGTGCTTTATTGGAGCAATGATTTCTGAGCATCCAATATGCTTACAAAAATGCACCTAGTAAGCTTCTAAGAAGATATGATTTCATTACATTTTTATTGCGCTGAAATAAGCGCTCGGATGAAATGCTCTAAAGTGGGACATTGCGACCAAATATCATGCCATACGTAAGCAGGTTTGTAAGGGAATGTTGAGTTGCCATTCCCTTAAAAACCTGCTTACGGCGAAGCAGTAGTTTTTGGTGGGGTACCAGTATTTTAAAACTTGTTTAACGGGTTTTCAACACGTGAATTTATGGTGAAACCAATATGAAATTCACGGTTTTGCTTATAACCCCACCAAAAAATACTGCTTGCCTATAAGCAGGTTTGTAAGGGAGTGATCTTTGTTGTCTGCTTACAAACCTGCTTACGTATGCCATGATATTTGTTCGCAATGTCCCACTTTAGAGCATTTCTTTCGAGCGCTTATAACGGCGCAATGAATATGAATTGAAATCATGCCTTTTCTTAAATATTTTTAGAATTTTTTTAAGTCACTGCCATACTTTACTGCAACCGGTATGCAGGTTAGTATGCCAACAAAATCTCTCCCTTACACTACTGCATACGGTATGCAGCTGTGTAAGCGAATGTCATAAAAAAACAACAACATCAAAAATCATTCGCTTACACAAGTGCATTCTTGTATGCACTGCTTCCAAAATCTCGATTATTTTTTGCTGTGAACTCTTCAACCACACTACCGATTTTGCTGAAATTAAATACACTCAAAAGAAAAACTCTGTCAAAAAATCTGTAAAACGACTTTCAATTTGAATTAGCAATCTTTTAGCAGATTGTTCTGCTGAGAAGGATATTTTTAGTAAAATCTCTGTCATTTAGTTTAAGAAAATAACAGACATTTTACTATGTTTATACTGATTTTGTTTGCTGAATTTCATTATTTTTTCAAGAAATTTTTTTATATAAAAAAAAAAGCAGAACAGATTGTCAGCAGATTGCTCTGCTGAAATCAGCAGATTGTTCTGCTGAAATCAGCAGATTGTTCTGCTGAAATCAGCAGATTATTCTGCTGAAATCAGCAGATTTTTTCTGCTAAAATCAGCAGATTTGTCTGCTAAAATCAGCAGATATTTCTGCTGATTTCAGCAGATCAATCTGCTGATTTCAGCAGAGCAATCTGCTGACAATCTGTTCTGCTTTTTTTTTTTATATAAAAAAATTTCTTAACAAAATAATGAAATTCAGCAAACAAAATCAGTATAAACATAGTAAAATGTCACACATGTTTAATAACTAAAACGCCAGATAAAAGTATAAGCTTCCGTAGCGTAGTGGTTAAGAAGTGTACTTTCAAATCGGAAGGTGGCGAGTTCGATGCTGGCTGGCGCCGTATGTTTTTTTTTTTTTTTTTTTTGTTATATTTATTCACCTCTTATGACAGATATTTAGCAAACCGTGTCTGCTAAAATCAGCAGACTTCTCATATGGCTCAAAATGGGTGTATTTTCAGCAGATTTTTCTGTTGATTAGACAGAGAATTTATTTTGAGTGTACCAATCAGACCAAGTGAACGACAACTATATAAGTCTCAGGGTTGTCTTTCGAAAGAAAGCGTGTTTTTTATCTCGTAAATTCGCGAAAACCCCTTGCCTAAATTCACTCTTTTGAACCACTAGACCGATTTTGCTGAAATGCAACACCAGCCTTACCAGGTAAATGACAAACATATACGCTAAACTTCAGCAGCCTCAGTAAAGTCTTTCAAAAGTTAGCGTGATTTCTACATAGAAAAAGTCTCAGATTCTGACACATTTGTCGTACAAAAAGTCTAAATCTGAGAATTTTACAATAGAATAAACTCCTCCTACATAGAAAATATAAGATTCTGAGACATAAAGAAAGAATTATTTTTTCTAAAGGAATAATGTCTCAGAATCTGAAACTTTTTACCGTAAAAAAATTTCAGATTCAAAAATATTTTTTCCACAGAAAAATCTTAGATTCTTAAATCTTTTACTTTAGAAAAAGTATCATACTCTTAAACATTTTTTGTTTCGCGTAGAAAAACTTTTAGATTCTGAGAACTTTTTTCTTTAGAAAAATACATTTTTCCTATTCTGAGACCATTTTAATATAGAAAAAGTTTTAGATTCTGAGACCTTTTTCCTAAAAAAAATGTTTAAGACTCTGAGGCCTTTTTCCCATAGAAATAATCTGAGATTCTGAGGCCCTTTCCTACAGAAAAAGTCTCAGATTCTGAGACTTTTTTTATAGAAAATGTCCGAAGTTCTAAGACCTTTTTCTTAAATAGAAGAAGTCTAAGATTCTGGCACTTTTGCTAAAGAAAAAGACTCAAATTCTAACTCCTTCTTCCAATAGAATAAGTTTCAACTTCTAAAACTTTTCAACAGAAAAATTCTCAGATTTTCAGACTTTTTCCTTTCGAAAAAGTCACAGATTAAGAGATCTTTTTCCTATAAAATAACTCTCAAATTCAGAGATTCTGAGACCTTTTTCTTATAGAAAAATTTTAAAACTCTAAGATTATTTTCCTATCGAAAAATAAGTCTCAATATTTGGACTTTTTTTCTAAAAAAAAAGTCTCAGATTTTGAAACTTATTTAGAGAACATTTCTGAGAAATTTTTATACCCTCCAACTACAGTATGAGGGTATACTCACTTTGTCATTCCGTGTGTAACGCATCAAAATATCGGTCTAGGACCCCATAAAGTATATATATTTATGATCAGTGATCGATTCTAAGACATTCTAGCGATGTCTGTCCGTCCGTCTGTCCGTCCGTCTGTCCGTCCGTCTGTCCGTCTGTTGTTAACACGATGCAGTCCAAAATAAAAGAGCTAGACTCCCGACATTGGGCACGAATATGTCTAATGTTCCTAGGCAGGTTAAGTTCGTAAAGGAGCAAAATCGGTCCAGGGGGAAAAAAGTTCCCCCTTGAGGAACTAAACCAACCTCTGAAAAATACCATATTTTTACATGATTTTTTTGTTTTTGTTTAACAAATGCAACATTTTTATGCTACAAGAAGTTCAAAATCCTGCATTTGGACCCACATAATTAAAAAATGTCGTTTTTTCGGTAAGCCCCCCCCCCCTTTTATGGGCGAGGAATATTTTTTTTTTTTAAATAAACTTGTATTTTTTTAGAGCAAAAAGTATACGAATGAATTCTTAAATACATATTCGAGAAGAAATGCCCCCCCCCCCAATTACCACTACCGACCCCCCCAAAAAAAAAAAAAAAACGCCCCTGCAATTTTTTTTTTATTTATTTGCATGTTGGAGGGTATAACAGATTCGGCACGGCCGAATTTAACACTCTCACTTGTTTTTTATAGAAAAAGTCTCACATTCTGAAACATTTTTCCTATAGAAAAGATTTTAGATTCCGAAACATTTTTCCTATAGAATATGTCTCAGATTCTGAAATATTTGTCCTATATAGAATAACTCTCAGATTCCGAGACATTTTTCTCATAGAAAAAGTCTCAGTTTCTGACAGTGGCGTATACAGGGGGGGCCCGAAATGATTTCACAAATTTCAGGATTTGATATCAAATAACAAGTACAACGTAAAAATATTTCTTAAAAAAAAACGAAAACGTTTCAGAATCTGAAAATTTTTATGAAGGAAAATGTTTAGAATTTAAAAATTTTTCTGTCAGAAAATGTCTTAAAACCTGCAAAATTTTTCTCTTAGAATTTATAACTTTTTAACTTAAGATTCGAACGGAAAAATGACTTAGAACCTGAATCTTTGATCCACAAAAAATAAATCTAATTCTAAGTAAAATGTAGTAAAATCTTTAAAATTTATTATTTCAAATTATGTACATCATTTTAAAATCTGATATTTGTTCAGTTTTTTCTTAAGAAAAAAAAATCTCAAAGTCTGAGACATTGTCTTTTTTGATCTATCCAAAATGTCTCAGAATTTGGGACTTTTTCTTTAAGAAAAATGTTTTCTATAGAAATAATTTCTCAAAATCAGAGACTTTTTGTATTGGAAAATATCTCAGAGCCTGAGACTTTTTCTATATTATTTTTATATTTTCTATGACTCAGAAGCGCAGGCTTTTTCTATAAAAAAATGTCTGGGAATCTGAAACTTTTTCATTAAAAAAATGTCTGGGAATCTGATATTTTTCCATAGGAAAAATGTCTCCGAATCTAATACTTTTTCTTTAGGAAAAATGTATCGGAATTTGAGTCTTTTTTCTATAGGAAAAATATCTCAGATTCTGACACTTTTGCTACAGCAAAACTTTCTCAGAAATTAAGACTTTCTGCAGGAAAAATGTCTCAGAATCCGATATTTTTCTGTAGTAAAAATTTCTCAGAATCTGAGATTTTTTCTGTACGAAAAATGTCTCAGAATCTGAAATTTTTTTATAGAAAAAATCTCTTCTATAGGAAAAATGTCTTCTGTAGGAAAAATGTGAGACTTTTTCAATAGGAAAATTATCTCCGAATCTGAGCTTTTTTCTTAAGAGAAAATGTCTTATAATCTAAGACTTTTTCTATAAAGACAGTCTCAGAATCTGAATAATTTTTCCTTAAAAAAAGTGAAGACTATATAGAATATATCTTACCATCGGAGTCTTTTCTTTAATAATAGTATTTAATAATTATAATCATTGAATTATTTTCTAATTGAAATTTTTTCCGAGAAACCTTTTCTATTGGAAATACGATTTAAAGTCATAAGACTTTTTCTATAACAAAAATTTCACTTAAACTGTCGTAGGGAATGGTCATAATCAGAAGTATTTTTTTTAACCAGTAAAACAGTCTTTAGAAAAATGTATCGGCATCTGATACAATTCACACTAAAAAAAAAAAAAATTTATATCTCAGAATTTTTTTAAAATATAAAAATTTTTAAGATTTATGTTGTCAAAATTTTCCGACTTACATAAAGATTAAAAATTTTTTAATTGAATATTTAGAGAAAATTTATCAGAATCTAATTTAGTTATATTTAGTTCTAGGAAAAGACGATCGTGAACGAATTCCAAAATATTTGCTCACGGCTGGTCTAAACCATCTATAACCTAAAAATGCGACCAACATATTTTTTTTTTTTAATATGTATTTGGGATGTATATGAAAAGTTCAGCAACAAAAATCAAAATCTTCGATCGAGTGCTTTTTGCAAAAATCGCGTTTGAATTTAAAAAAATAAAACTACGAGAGATATGAAAACACGAAACAAGCGACATCATTTAAGTTGATAGTTTTGGATTCTACAGGTCCATTTTATATAAAATCGACCCCAAATTTTTGGTTTTAACGCAATAATATTAAGCATTGGAACCACAAAAACGCTAATAAATCGCATTTTTAAATTTTAAACGCGAATATCTCGATCTAATAAGGGGCGAATTTGGAATTACCAGTTCCATTTATTTAAAATTATATCCCATTGTTGAAAAAAGATAAAGTTGAAGCGCCGCTTAAATTGCCAACAAATACACGTTTTTTAATTTTCAAACGCGAATTTCTCGAAAATGGATAGCAAAATTGTAGCTTAGAAAAATTTTGAAAGTAGATTTGGAACCATCTATTAAGTCCATGTATTTGAATTTTTCAAAGTGAATTTTTTTTTTTTTTTTTATAAAACACAATTTTTGCAATGTCCCAAATACATATATATTAAAAAAAATTATGGTGTTCGCTTTTTTAGGTTACAGCTGCTTTAGACAAGCCGTGAGTTGTAATGTACTTTTTTTGTTAAAAAAAATTCAAAAAATGTTTGGGCCCCCCGGGAAAAAAATTCCTGGATACGCCCCTGGTTTCTGAGACATTTTTGCTATAGAAAAAGACTCAGATTCTGAGACATTTTTTCTATAGAAAGTGTCAGATTCTGAAATATTTTTCCTATAGATAAAGTGTCAGATTCTGAGACATTTCCTTCTTTCTTATTTTTTAATTTTTTTCTTCTTGTTTCTTTCTTTTTTTTTCTTTTTGTTTCTTTCTTTTTTACTTTTTTTTTTAAATTTGGTCTTTAAAATTTTTTTTTTTTTTGAAAAAAAGAAAAAAATAAAAAAAAAAAAAATAAAAAAAAAAAAATTAGGAAAAAATAATTTATAAAAATGAAATTTTATGAAAATTAAAAAAAAAAAAAAAAAATATGAAAAAAAAACATTTTTTTGATGTAAAAAAATTATAAAAAACTAATTTTATGTAAAAAAAAATTGATGAAAAAAAATTTGATAAAAAAAAAAGTTTAATGAAAAATTTTTTTTTTATAAAAAACAAATTTTATGAAAAAAAATTTTAATGAAAAAAAAAAAAAATATGAAAAAAAAAATGGTGGCTTCTTCCGAAAGCTGTCGACATCTCCACTTAGCCTGTGTTGTCAATTAATTTTTTCAGATTTTCTCATTGTACAACAAAAATAATTATTTCTCAGAAATAATTAATATGGACTCAAACCGAAATAAATAAAACTTCAGTTAAAAAAATTTATGAAAAAAAAATTATGAAAAAAAAAAATTTGTTGAAAAATAATTATGTTACGTTTTATTCATCAGCTGATGAAAAACGGGTTTATTCAAAAGCAGGTGAATTATTATCCAAGTTACAAATATTTTTGGTTATAAGTAGGGATGAGATTTCCATGCATGTTTTTTGTCGATTGTTTAAAAAATATATTGACCAATTATCTTTCCGAATCAAGAAATTTGCGTTAAAATGGCATCGATTTGTTTTTGCATATTTTTGCATATTTTGGTGAAAATGCATATTTTTGCATATTTTGGTTTTAAATGCATATTTTGTGCAAATTTCAAACTTTTAAGTGCATATTTTTGCATATTTGGGCATAAATTAGAAAAAAACCAAATTGAAATTGATTTGTTTCAAAAACTATTTTAAATTTTAAAAATTTATTTTGGAAATAAGAAAAATTATTTTTTTTTTTTTTTTAATTTTTTTTTATAGATTGTGTTAATTTCTAAAAAATCTTGCTTATATTAAGATTTAAATGTTAATATTTAAGCCCGGCGTTACTTTCTGCTTTTTAAGAAGTTTTTCCTATGAAAACAAGATTTTTATTGCAGACATTTTATTTTTTAGTGCATATTTTTAGGTTTTTTAGTGCATATTTTGAATTTTTTAGCGCATGTTTTAAGCGCATATTTTCGATTTTTTAGTGCATGAAAATCTCATCCCTACACTCAAAAGAAAAACTCTGTCAAAAAATCTGTAAAACGACTTTCAATTTGAATTAGCAATCTTTTAGCAGATTGTTCTGCTGAGAAGGATATTTTTAGTAAAATCTCTGTCATTTAGTTTAAGAAAATAACAGACATTTTACTATGTTTATACTGATTTTGTTTGCTGAATTTCATTATTTTTTCAAGAAATTTTTTTATATAAAAAAAAAAGCAGAACAGATTGTCAGCAGATTGCTCTGCTGCAATCAGCAGATTGTTCTGCTGAAATCAGCAGATTGTTCTGCTGAAATCAGCAGATTATTCTGCTGAAATCAGCAGATTTTTTCTGCTAAAATCAGCAGATTTTTCTGCTAAAATCAGCAGATATTTCTGCTGATTTCAGCAGATCAATCTGCTGATTTCAGCAGAGCAATCTGCTGACAATCTGTTCTGCTTTTTTTTTTATATAAAAAAATTTCTTGAAAAAATAATGAAATTCAGCAAACAAAATCAGTATAAACATAGTAAAATGTCACACATGTTTAATAACTAAAACGCCAGATAAAAGTATAAGCTTCCGTAGCGTAGTGGTTAAGAAGTGTGCTTTCAAATCGGAAGGTGGCGAGTTCGATGCTGGCTGGCGCCGTATGTTTTTTTTTTTTTTTTATTGTTATATTTATTCACCTCTTATGACAGATATTTAGCAAACCGTGTCTGCTAAAATCAGCAGATTTCTCATATGGCTCAAAATGGGTGTATTTTCAGCAGATTTTTCTGCTGATTGGACAGAGAATTTATTTTGAGTGTAGTTATAAGAAAATGGAAATAGTAATTCTTATTTTCTTTTTCGTTAGTCGGTAGCTTATATAGTCAAACTGAGGTGGCGTCTTGCAACGTTTTTAAAATAAGACACCAGCCTAAAAGCATTATCATCAAGGAGAGGCAGGGATGATAAATGACATTTTCAAGATTGTACTGACTTTACTAAAAAAGTGACTTTTTTGACCCTCATTGCACTAAAAAAGTTCTAAACTTTTTTTTTAATATTTTTTTTTTAGTTTTCATTAAACAAGAACACCAGTGTTTTTTGAAACATGGGTCCCAAGTCCACACATGGACCGAAACGATCTATCTATTTTATATGGGACCTAAGTCAAAAATTAAAAAATGGGACCTATGTCCAATTAAAATCGGATTTGATTAGGTTACCAAAGTAAACGTTCAACACCTACAAACGAAATTAATAAAATTTGAAAGATTTATGTGAGAATCTGTGGACCACAAGTGGATTTGATCCGATTTCTTTAAAATATATATCATGGTGATTTGTAAATAAAAGTATGTTTTCCTGCCAAATTTCGAAAGGATATATTATAACACGGTTACATTATAATTTAAAGGAAACGTCTGTTTTCTAATTTCAATAGACTTCGTCCTTGGGCCAAAATCAGCTCAAGTTTTAAATTTCAAGTTTATTGATCGAAAATTGCGACCTGTATTTACTATACCGTTTATATGGACAGACATACGTACGGACATCGCTAATACGACTCAAAAAAGGTGGATCTAGGAACTATATATTAGCACAAACTCAATATATTCTGTACCACTGTTTAGAGCCAGTGTTAACAGAAAAAAATTTAGAGCCAGGTGCTAACAGAAAAAAGAGAATTAGGAAAATTTTCAAATTGTACTAAATCAGTCATTGGAGTACTGCCGTACTTTTGGTCTCCGAATTGTACTGAAAAAAGTACAATTGTACTGACTTTATCGTCCCTGAGGAGAGGGCTTTCATGCAAATGCATGTTTTTCCCCTTTGGTCATAGAACAGCATAAACAAAATATCTTTGCGAATCAAAGAATTCGCTATAAAATGGCATCGATTCGTTAGTGCATATTTTGCATATTTTGTTTAAAATGCATATTATTGCATATTTTGCTATTATTTCGCTATAAATGCATATTTTTAGGTCATATTTTGTACAAATTTTAGTTTTTTAGCTATTTTTTTTTTAGTATTTTTTTAGCTATTTTTAAATTTTTTTTTTAGTATTTTTAGCTACTTTTAATTTTGTTTTTTGCTGTTTGTGTATTAAAGCAATTATTATTTTTTTTTAGATAATTTTTTTATAACATTTTATACATACTCTATATATGTATATTAGGGCGGGTCGATTTGTATGGATCGAAAAAAACTGAAAAATCGTATAGCAAAAACAAAATCTACAAGAAATTCTAAGAAACTTTCCCAAAGAACCCATTGGTCTAAAATCAAACCCTATACCGCGCCTAACGACATGAAAATCCGTCCGTCCGTCTGTCTTTCTGTCTGTGTGAAACACGCTAACTTTCAAATGTTAGCGGAAGAATGAAAAATATATACGGCAAGCTGCTGAAGCGTGGCGTATATATTTGTTATACTTCCGGTCAGATTAATACTAAATTTCAGCGAAATCTGTCCAGTGGTTCATAAGTTATTAGCAAAATGGGGAATTTCAGATGGGTTTTTACCCGAACTCCTGTGTTGAAAATAACGCTAAACACGCTTTGAAAAGGAATGTTAAACCAAAAAAATATTTTAGAAACTATTTTGTCACACAAAAAAACTAAAAAAAAAAATATTACACTCGAAAAAAAAAATTACACTCAAAAAAATTTACACCCGAATTTTTTTTTTTTACAAAAATTAAAAAAAAAATTTTACTCAAAATAAATCAAATACTGATGTAAAAAAAATATTCAGTAATCAAAAATTTTTATCGAACACAGCTTTTTTCCTCTTCGATATGCAACTCTCTAATTTCATCCCACTAAAGTGTATCTATGTGTTTTTTTTTTTTGACGAAATATCATTATGATCCTCAATTACATACTTTTATTTACTAAAAAAAATAATTAACATAGAAAATAATGGAGTAAAATTACCATGGATTAACGATAAAAGCAGCGATTTGTTGTTAAAATTTCTTATTATAAATTTTCGTCTGTGGTGTTTTCATAACAAGTCATTCTTATTATTTATTTCTCCATTTCAGGGATTATGTCATAATACCAAAAATTGTTTGAATTATGTTTTGAAGGATTCCAAAATTTTTGAAAACAAAAAAAACACTTTTTCGACCTTACCTATTTTAATTTGCATAAAAATTGGCATATCAATTCTCGAGATCTGTGTCGAATTTCGGTTTTTGTTATTTAGTCAAAATTGTGAATGGTTCGCGTTTTATCGCTGTTCAAAGTTGGTATTTTGCAACAATTTAATGAAAAATACATGATGTTTAAATGATCGTATCTTTGGAACGCATCATCCGATTGTCACGAAATAAAGCGCAAAATAATGGTTATGTCCTGGTCTTAAAATAGAATTTTGAAAAAGGATAGGATGCTTTACAAAAAGGATATTCAAATTAAAAAAATGTCCTTAATTTGCAAATATCTCAAAATGCGTATCTTTAATTTTCCTATATTTTTTTGCACATATAGCCCTAAATATACTTAACAACATATGCAAATCCCAAATTGGGATGGTAAGCGGTTTAATTGTAAACGCGGTTTCATGAAACGCCTTATTGATTTTTGTTAATAACTCTCGTTTACAAATGAAAAACAATTTCTGCGCACTAACCGCGAATAATTTTTTTATATGTATTTTTGATCGCTAAACTCAAAAATTTCATCAAAAGAACATTTCGCGAATAACTTTTTGTTTAATGAATTTTTTAGCGTTTTTTGGAGGTATTTTGACTATTTTTCTTATATCTTAAGTTCTGTTTATCTGATTCTCTCGCAATAAAAACCAAATTAAAGACAATCAAATTTCCAACAAATCCTACATTCATCATTTTTTCATAAGTTCATAGCTTTACGCGCAAATAATTTTTTTAGCGTTATTTGGAGGTATTTTGACTATTTTTCTTATATCTTGAGTTCCGTTCATCTGATCTTTTCGCAATAAGAACCAAATTAAAGACAATCAAATTTCCAACAAATCCTTCATTCGTTATTTTTATATCAGTTCATAACTTTACACGCAATAGGCAAACAAGGAAAAACTATTTTTTATTAACAAAGCTCATTTTTTAAAAATTTTAAAAACAGAAATTGTAAAAAAATATCATTTTTTTTTGTATTTTATCATGTATATTCATAAAATTTGTGATAACTTCGGAGTAAACCTATAGATTTTCATCAAATCAACTTTATTATATTTCTCAATGTTCAGGCTTTGCAGATAAATAAAAAGATGCAATTAATTGCAAAGATTTCTATTTCTTAAACTTTTTTTAAATGATTTGTTAATCAAAAAACTTATTTTAGTCATATGTTTGCCTATTGCGCGTAAAGTTATGAACTGATATAAAAATAATGGATGAAGAATTTGTTGGAAATTTGATTGTCTTTAATTTGGTTCTTATTGCGAAAAGATCAGATGAACGGAACTCAAGATATAAGAAAAATAGTCAAAATACCTCCAAATAACGCTAAAAAAATTATTTGCGCGTAAAGCTATGAACTTATGAAAAAATGATGAATGTAGGATTTGTTGGAAATTTGATTTTCTTTAGTTTGGTTTTTATTGCGAGAAGATCAGATAAACAGAACTTAAGATATAAGAAAAATAGTCAAAATACCTCCAAAAAACGCTAAAAAATTCATTAAACAAAAAGTTATTCGCGAAATGTTCTTTTGATGAAATTTTTGAGTTTAGCGATCAAAAATACATATAAAAAAATTATTCGCGGTTAGTGCGCAGAAATTGTTTTTCATTTGTAAACGAGAGTTATTAACAAAAATCAATAAGGCGTTTCATGAAACCGCGTTTACAATTAAACCGCTTACCATCCCAATTTGGGATTTGCATATGTTGTTAAGTATATTTAGGGCTATATGTGCAAAAAAATATAAGAAAATTAAAGATACGCATTTTGAGATATTTGCAAATTAAGGACATTTTTTTAATTTCAATATCCTTTTTGCAAAGCATCCTATCCTTTTTCAAAATTCTATTTTAAGACCAGGACATAACCATTATTTTGCGCTTTATTTCGTGACAATCGGATGATGCGTTCCAAAGATACGATCATTTAAACATTATGTATTTTTCATAAAATTGTTGCAAAATACCAACTTTGAACAGCGATAAAACGCGAACCATTCACAATTTCGACTAAATAACAAAAACCGAAATTCAATAAAAATCAGAAGAATGGATATATTAATTTTTGGATAAATTGAACTACCATCGGCTGATTGCCTATTCTATTTAAAATGGAACCAGTCTTTTACTAATTGCCGCTGGATATGCTCTTGCAGCATATCGGTATATAAAACTATGTTTTGTTTACATCTGAGGTGTAGGGTATGTTCAGCAACTTTGTAGAAAATATTACGGCAAATATTTTTGTGAAACATATTAACCCTCTATCTCCCTCTCATAACGGTATTTTTTGGCTCTATTCTAACAAATCGCAAAAAACACCCCGAAAGAGGGGGAGGGTGGGGATGAAATGTTCTACAAAAATGTTGCCAATAAAATTTTACTATATACCTCAGAGCACACCAAAGCCCAAAAATTAACACAAACACCAAAAAAGAGTCAAGTTCTATGTTTTACTTATGAAAAAAGGACGGACGGACAAATCTTCATGTCGTTAGGCGCGGTATAGGGTTTGATTTTAGAAACATGGTTTCTTTGGGAAATGTTCTTAGAATTTCTTGTAGATTATGTTTTTGCTATACGATTTGTGACAAAAAAAATCGACCCGCCCTAATGTATATCTAATCTTACAATGCCAGGCTAAATTCAAATGTTATTTTTGTTTTAATAAAAGTAAAAAAACAAGTGGATATTTATGATTTTTAGTGCATATTTTAAGATTTTTAGTGCATATTTCAAGACTTTTTAGTGCATATTTTAGGCGCCTAAAACATAGTTTTTTAGTGCATGAAGGTCCTGTCCCTGATTATCATGTTAAAAAAAATTACAAAATCTACATCTGAGCTAAATATGATTTATACATGTCTTCAATCATATTTAATTGCGGTGCTTTTCTTACAAGGGAAATAGTATCGAAACTTAAAATATTTAAAAAAGAGAGGATTTTAAGGTTGGGGTGTTTCGTATTAATCGTAAGGTTATAAAGTCAAACTGACAAGGGAAGTCTCCCTAGTGTCACCATCGGATCTTTATGGAATTGGTTTTATTTTGTAGAGCAGAAAAAATAAAGGGACACGTATTTTTTTTAGCGGCCCAAATTCATATTTAGGGGGCAAAAAGGAGGGGGGAAGACAAGGCCATTTTTCAGATTTTTTCGTTTATCTCCTATATTATGCAAAGAAACCTAGTCATGTTAAATACCAAATGAAAGGTTTTTGGAAAACCTATCTACATGTGCTAAAAACGTGTCCAAACATGCACAACTTTTCGTCATATTGAGTAAAATACCAAAATTTTAGGACATTTTTGTTAATAGTCGAAAAATATTAACTTCTTTGGCCCGTTGTTAGCACCACGAGATAGGTATTTTTAATACCTTTAATCTGATACCACACATGCCTATATTTTTTTGTTTAAATAGGCGTAAATCGTAAAAAACTGAAAAAGGTCAATTTCCCCCCATACAAATCGACCCCCCCTAAAAATGAGTTTGGGCCGCTAAAAAAAAATACATGTCGAATTAATTTTCGTTCTTAACAACATATCCAAATTTCATGAAGATCGGAGGGTGACACTAGGGTAGGGTTGCCATCCGTCCTCTTTTCCCCGGACACCGTCCTCTTTTTTAGGGCGTCCGGGGCAGTCCTACTTCTTTTTTAGAAAGTGTCCGGGGTTGTCCTCCTTTTTCCTCATATTTTTTTTTTGTATTATTTAACGTTCGAATTATTGACATCGCTGTATTTTCGCTTACCAGCAGTAATGCCAACTTTTTGAGAGCAAAACGAGCACAGAAATAAAAAACACCTTAAAACTCGTATATTTCGAGTAAAAAAGCACTTTTTGTAGAGCGAAAATTACTACGTTATTAACAGCTGGTGTGTCGTAAAGTTGGCTCTCCGAGAAAAGAAGAAGAAAAAAATTTTTATATCAAAAATTTCCATTTCAAAATTTTCTAAATGATTTTAAGCAAATTCTATTTGAATTTCCAAAAATTGTATTTCACAAATTCCCAATTGTATTTCAAATTTGTATTTTAAAATTTTCTAAATGCTTTTTAAAAATTCCATTTCATAAAATTCAAATTGTATTTCAAAAATTTCCATTTATAAATTCTGATTATTTTTTTTTATTAAAAAATAAAAATTGTTTTATTCGACCTTTAAAATATTATATTGAGTTGGTTTATTCTAGCTCGAGGTCATTATTTCCTTTACTAATTAAAACTATGATATTCTCATAGAATAATTTTCAAGAAAATTATTTTTCTGTTTTAAATTTGTTTATGTTGGTCATTTTTTGCAAGACTTTATCGACACGTCCATTAAGTCTTGTAAAAATGACCAACATAATAAATTTAAAACAGAAAAATAACTTTCTTGAAAATTATTCTATGAGAATATCATAGTTTTAATTAGTAAAGGAAATAATGACCTCGAGCTAGAATAAACCTACTCAAAATATTTCCATTTACATTTAAAAATTTTCGAAATGCTTTTCAGAAAATTCTGATTAAGTATATGTCAAATTTGTATATCAAAATTTTTCAGAAAATTTTGATATACAAAAAAAAAAATGTTTACATAAAAAAAAAAATGTTGAAAAGCAGTTACATAATTTTTAAATCAAAATGGAAATTTTTGAATTACAATTAAAATATCTGAACTTATTTAAATTCAAAAATTATTTTCTTAAAATTATTTAGAAAATTTTGAAATGAAAATGAAAGTTTTTGAAAAACAAATGGAATTTTCTGAAAAGCATTTAGAAAATTTTAAAATACAAATAGAAAACTCTGATATACATTGAAAATTTTTGACTTATATTTAGAAATTTTTTAAATATAACTGGACATTTTTGAATTATAAATAGATATTTCCAATATATAATTGAATGGATATATCCAAAATATTGAAATATAATTGGAAATATATTTTTTTTAGTAAAAAATATAGTTTTCTTAAAAAAAAATATTTTTTTTTGCATATAGTATTGCGTTGTTGACTTTTTTCAAATTAATTTATTTAAAAAAAAACTGTCCTCTTTTTTGGGTCAAATGTCCTCGTTTTTTGAGGTTGACGTCCTCTTTTTCTCAAAATGCAAATGGCAACCCTACACTAGGGAGACTTCCCGTGTAAGTGGAGGGTATAAAAAAATTATAAAAACAAACGTTTTGGTGAAAACAAAATTTTTGATGAAAAAAAGTTTTTGATGAAGAAAAAAAAGTTCTATAAAATTTTTTTTTTTTGGAAAAAAAAATTAATGAAAAAAAAAATTTGATGAAAAAAAAATTTATGTAAAAAAAAAAAATTGATGAAAAAAAAATTTTTGATGAAAATTAAAATTTGATGAAAAAAAAATAATGAAAAATATATTTATTGAAAAAAAAAACATTTGATGCACTAAAAAATCAAAAAAAAAATTGATAAAGAAAAGTTTGATGAAAAAAAAACTTTAATGAAAAAAAAAAATTTATGAAAAATAAAAAAATAATTAAAATAAAATTTTATGAAAAAAAAAAAAAATTATGAAAAAAGTCGCTTATATAGTCAATCTAAGGTGGCGTCCTGCAACGTTTTTAATATTAGACACCAGCCTAAAAACATTATCATGTTAATAAGAAAGAATTTGTGGTTATGTTATGGTCATGTTAAAAAAATTACAAAATCTACTTCTGAGCTAAATATGATTTATACATGTCTTCAATAAAATTAAATTGCGGTTCTTTTCTTACAAGGGAAATAGTATCGACACCCTTATGCACCGATTTATCTGAAACTTAAAATACATAAAAAAGAGACGATTTAATTGTTAGCTTATATAACCAAACTGAGGTGTCGTCCTGCAACTTTTTTGAAATTAGACACCAGCCTAAAAACATTATCATGTTATTAAGAAAGAATTTGTGGTTATTTTGGTCTTTAAGGACATTCTAAAATAAAATCTACTTATTGTTCAAATTGACAAAAAAAAAGTGTAAAAAAAGTGTATTTAAAAAATTAGCTAAAGTTAAAAGTTAAGATTTTTTTTTGTAAACTTACCTTAAAATTATTTGATTTTTTTTAATAAATAAAATATTGAAACATTTTTAAAATATTTTAGGTTGGTAATTATTTTACTCAATGCATATTGTTTAATATCTTCATTATCATCACCATCACAAAAGCATGATTGCAAAACGTTGGAGTTTAACTGTAAAATATGACCTTAAATGACTGTTAAATTTCCAAAAAAAAAAGTTTTATAAAATTAACAACCGCGAAATTGCAAAAAACTAAAAACTTTATTTAAACAATTGACACATAAAATTTTACAATGAAATGTTCAATTATTTCGCACATTTTTGAGTTGATTAATTGTATTTTGTTTAAACAATTTAAGCGCTGACTTGTAATCCATTCAGTTTTTAGTTAATCCCTCTTTTTTTATAAACGATTTAGTTTTTTTTTAACAAAATTTTTAAATTTTCTTAAGGTTTATCTTGTTTTTTGTATGTTTTTTTTTTTTTGGAAAATTTATGTTTCTTCTTAATACAATTTTGGAAAAATCACTCATGTGCAAATTTCCAAAAAACACAAAAAAAAAAAATAAACGAAAACTAAAGTAAGTTAGAATCAACCGACCACTTGTTAACTGTTGTTATCTTTTTTCCACTATTTTTTTGTTTGTTTGTTTATTTAAACCAAGATTATGTAATTTCAATGCAACACTATTTGAAAACCGTTGCTTTTGTTTTTTTTTTCTTATTTTTCTTCTTCAATTTATTTTTTTCCTTCTTGGGGTTTACACTATTACACCTGTATTTTATATGATTTTAGAGAAAAATAAATTTTTAAAACGTTCCTCAACACGTACCGTTTAAGTGTGAAACGAAGCGCAGAAGTTATCTACATTTATAAAGATTTTCCTCAAGAAATGAGAGGTGGTTTTTCCAAGCCATAGATTTTATACGTTAGTGCTAAAATGAAGAAGAAGACTTTACTTGAGAATAATTTTAACTATAGTTTTTCAATTTGGTTTTTCTTATAAAAAATATTTGCCACTTAAAGAATTGAGTATCAGAAAACAAATGTATGCATGTACTAAAAATATTTTAGTACAATTTTTTCTAAAGAGTTTGGTTTTTTTTTTGTAAATTAATAACAGTAAAATAATGTTAAAGGACCTATTACTTACAAGTAGAGATTGCAAATTCCCGTTTCTAGTACCCTTTTAAAACTCCTTCGTGGTAAGTTTTTAGATTTTTTTGGTGACCCGTTTAAAAGATAACGAAATTTTAAAAATTAGTAGTAAGTTCCTTTACTCAAATTTCTTTTACTCACAGCTTTTTCAATAATGGTCCAAATTCCAATTTATTTTTAATTTTTTGTTTTTTACGTTCGTTTAAAAAAAAAAATCCTTAAAGTGATCTAGAATGCGATTTGTAGGTTTTAAAATTTAAATCTCTTTTTTAAAAAAGTACTCTTTGATTTTTTTTAAATTTTTTTTGTGGAAAACTTCTATAGATTCTACAAATTGTTTGCCCAAGAGAGATAACGAGTACATTCAAAAAATTATGTCATTAACTGTTTGTAGTTTATTTAAAAAGTTTTCCGTTTAGTCGTTTTTAACAGAAAAAACATTTGTTTGATGTTCAGTTTTTATTAATGACTACTTCAGTCCTTTGTTTCAAAAATAACACACTAAAAAATAAAGACTTTCATTAACATTCAATTTTTAAAGTCATTTATTTTTATTCTGTAAGTAAAAACTACTGATTATTCTTTTGATTTTTAATGATTTGTGTAAGTAATTTTTTTGTAGAAATAAAAATCAAAAAATTATTTATAGAAATATAAAAACATGTTTGTATCAAGTGACTTTGGCACGATAGGTAGAGTGTCTGGCCAGAATGTAGTTGATTGCGGGATCGATTCCCCAAAAATTTTATTAAAAATTTTAAATAAAATATTTCAATAAAAAATTGTAAAAAATTACCTACGAAATCATTAATTTTTATTGTTTTCGTAGGTTATTTTTTTGAAATTTGTTGGTAAAAATAACAGAACTATCATTAATTTTTAATGTTTTCGTTGGTTATTTTTTTCGAATTTGTTGGTAAAAAAGAATGAAGAAACCGTAATTTTTTAATGTTTAATGTTATTTATTTTAGAAAATTTTGTCAACAGTAAAAAATAAATGTTGATGTTTGTTAAAACTAATGAATAATTACTGGGATGGTTTTCAATTGTTTATTCACTGGTTTTAAGTGTGTTTTTCATTTGTTTTTGCCTACAAAATATTTTGAGTGTATTAATATTTTTTTACATTTTTTGAAAAAATTGAATTGTAATTTTAAAATCTTAACCCATTTTGGACCGGTGCTGTGCAATAACTCCCAAATAAAATAACTTCCCAAAAAAATTGAAACAAGTCCCAAAAATTTTACATACGATTTGGGACTTATTATACCCTCCAACTACTGTATGGGGTAGGGTTGCCCAAAATTCCTTTTGCTTTGCTACAGATCAACGTACCTTAAAAAATGAAAGGTGGTACCGTAACTAATATTTTGAGCCAAATTGCAGCACCCTACGACGATTAGAAGGGGATGATAACTGATCAATGTGTTTGCAACCTCCGAAGAAATCTAAAAAAAAAAAATTTACAATCCTAAATATTACTACATGGAATGGTATCGTTACAAGAGCAAATACGTCACATATCGCCATTTTGCCCTAAGGTTGCCTACAAAGGACAATAAGGACATTTTAGTTTCGATTAGGAAAAAAAACAAAAATATTTTTTTTGATATTATACTCAAATTAAAGGTATTTGCATTACCTTTCAAATGAACTTTATCGCAACTTAATGGTCCGCATAGTTTTTGAGTTACAGCGGTTTAATATGTATTTTTTTTTGTTTAAGGACAATCTTAGAACAAAATGGCCACATGTAAATTATGTGCTCTTGTTACACTAGCATTCCATATGGTTATTTTTAAGATTCCAATAAAAAAATGTTTAAGATTTCTTTGGAGGTTGCAAACACTTATGATAAGTTAGCATCTCCTTCCAATGGTTGTAGGGTGCTGAAATTTGGCGCAAATTGTTCGTTACGATGCCATCTATCATATTTTGAGGTACGTTCAGTTACGAGTTATACTTGGTATTGATGGGCCACACTAGTATGGGGGTTATCTCACTTTGTCATTCCGTTTGTAACGCATGGAAATATCGGTCGGGGAGCCCATAAAGTATATATATTATTGATCTATGATCGATTCTAAGACTTTTCTAGAATGTCCGTATGTCCGTCCGTCCTTCTGTATAAGACACGATGCAGTCCAAAATAAAAGAGATAGGCTCGTTAAGTTTGGCAGGAATATGTCTTTTGGCCCTAGGCAGTTTAAGTTCGTAAAAGGGAAAAATTGGACCAGGGGGAAAAAAGTTCCCCTCTGAAGAACTTAACTAACCTCTGAAAAACGCCATATTTTCTTACGTTTTTTTGTATTTTTGTTAAGCAAATGAAACAATTTGATGCCAGAAAAAGTTCTAGGTCCTGCAATTGGACTTGGGAAATAAAAAAATATTTTTTTTTTGCCGGCCCCCCTCTTTTGGGGGCTTGGATTTTAAAAATGTTTTTAAATAATGATAAAATTGTGTTACTTAAGCTCAAAAAGCATAATTGATTCTTTTTAAACATTTATCGCATTGGTTTATGTGTCCCCCAATGACCCCCCCCCAAAAAAAAACGCCCCTGCACTATTTCCTTTTATCTGTTGGAGGGTATTATAGATTCGGCACAGCTGAATTTAACACTCTTACTTGTTTCATTATGAAATTAGTCCTAGTGTAGTGGGACTTATTGCACAAATTTTGTTGGGATTTATTTCATTATGAAATAACTTCCAAGTGAAAAAAACCCCCAACAAAAAATAGTTTGGGAGTTATTTCAATTCTTTTAAAGCATTGGGAGTTATTTCACCAATTTCATTTTAATTTAAAACAATATATGGCGTACGGACAAAACGCCCAATGTCTTATCGCCCAAAACTGTAAATGTTATATCGCCCAAGCTGCGACATATAGCCCAAAATGATAGGTCTTAAAATGTTATTTCTCCCAAAACAAAATTGTCAAAAAATCCAAAACATTTTTTTTTGTCGAAATGTCGAAATTACGACTTCTATGATTTGTTTTTTTTGTAATAAAGTTTTTCTTCGTAGCCGGCCTTCGGCCGGGCTTAGGGATTACATACTCCATACATTAAACCCACCCTCTCTGCAAACCAAAGCTATTTTGAATATCAGGCCTTTTTGAGGCGTAACCCTAGAAAACTTTACTTTGCGGAGAGGGTGGGTTTAATGCATGGATTTTGTAATCCCTAAGCCCGGCCAAAGACCGGCTACGCATAAAAAATTTAAAGTTTTGTGTTAAAAAAAAACAATATTTCTAGTTGCGTTCATTTGTGATTTCGCAATTCACATGTTTTTAATTTTGGGCTATAAAATCGCTAATTTTCATAATGTGACCCTAATTTTTTGTAATGACGTGTAGGTTAATAAAATACACAAGAATCAATCAAAATACCGATTTTGAATTTTTTGTTAGTTAGGGCGTTTTGCATTTTAGGTGACGATATTGTTTTCATAATTTTTGGACTATGAACATGTAGACATAATTCCTGTAATGGGAACTTATTTCATTTTCTTTGGAGTTCTTATTTTATTTTATTGGGAGTTCTTTCACTTTTTTTGGGAGTTATTATTTTGATTTTAAATAACTGCCAAATATTGGGACATATTTAATTTTTTCTTTGCGAGTTATTTCATTTTTTAAAGTGTGGAGTTAATTCATTTTTCTTGGAACTTATTTCATTGGGAATTATTTCATTGGGGGTTATTTTATTTGGGATTTATTGCGCAGTACCTTTTGGGCCAAGATTCAATTTTATTTTTCTTTTTTTTGGATTTAATTGCTATTTTATTAGTTTATTTCATTATTTTCAAAATAAATAGTTTCAAAATGAGTCAAATTAGTGAAATTTGATAATAAATTAATAAAAGCCAAAAATAAAACAAGTAGAAAAGTTAAATTCGACTTGGTCGTATCTTGACAATACCCTTTGTTAAGGATAGTAAATTTTTTTAACGTGAAAAGAATGAACAATTTTGATTAGAATTATTTTGTTTTAATTAAAAACCTTTTTTTGTAATTTTTGTAAAAAAAAAAAGAAAAATTACTAATTTTTTTGAGTGTAAAATTTTTTTTCGAGTGTAACTTTTTTTTTTAGTTTAAAAATATTTTTGAGTGACAAAAATACTTTGCAAAGCAGGCGCAGAGATTGGGAGAGGGGTGAAATTTTTTTTTTTGCTCAAAAATTTTTTTTTGCAGGGAGCTTTAGGTCGAATTTGAATCATTGGTAAAGGTTTTTTACTGTTCAACTCTATTATTATGATTTTTTCTATAGAAACATTTCGAATTTTTTAAAAATTTATTTCTATAAAAAAAAAAAACAACTTACATGTTTGATATTTTGAAAAAGAAATTTTCAGGTTCTAAAGCATTTTTCTAACAGCAAAAGACCCAGACTCTGACATAATTTTCTAATAGAAAGTTTATGATTATGAGACGTTATCCCAATAGAAAACTTCGGAGGTTCTGAGACATTTTAATAAAGAACAGCTTTTAAAATTTATACAAAAATATTTTAAGTAGGTTTATTCTAGCTCGAGGTCATTATTTCTTTTACTTATTAAATCTATGATATTCTCATAGAATTATTTTTTAAAAAATTATTCTATGAGTCAAAATAATACTAAAAATATAATATTTTAAAGTTAAAATGTAACGATTTTTATTATAAAGTTAAAATGTAACGATTTTTATTATGTTTTATAAAATCGACTTTCAAAAAATGTATAGAAAATTTGCAATTTAAAATAAAACTTTTGTTAAAATGTACTTTATATTTTTCTATGGTACGGGAAATAGATTTTAGAATATTTTTTTAATAGTAAAACTCCAAAATTCTGAGATATTTTTAATATCGAAAAAAATCTAAAATTTTTTCTATGACTTTTTTCCCATAGAAAAGGTCTTAGCTTTTCCCATTAAAAAGTCATAGATTCTGAGACATCTTTCTAATAAAAATAATTTCAGATTCTGAGACATTTTTCCTAGGGAAAAATACTTATAAAATACTATAAAAGTCCCAGAGTTTGTATAATTTTTCCTATAGAAAAAGTCTATGATTCTATTGCCTTTTTTGTATTAAAAATTCTCAAATTTTCCCTGAAGAATTTTTTTTATTTTTCCTATAGAAAACTTTTATTTTAATTTTACTTTTTTTTCTATAAAAAAATTTAAGATTTAAAAACAATTTTTCTAAAGAAAACATTTGAGATTCTTGAAAATTCTAGAAAAAATTCTAACTCATGATTTCATTTCCTTTTTTCTTTTTACCCGGAAGGAATGTCAAATTTTCAATATAGCAAACTCTTAGGCCCTTACCACAAGAAAACAAAAAGTCTATTTTAACAAAAGTTTTATTTTAAATTTAAAATTTTCAATACATTTTTTGAAAGTCGACTTTAAAAACAAATACAATTTATATGGAAATAAAATTAAAAGCTCATTTTAAATTTATTTTATTTTCTTGTGGTAAGGCTGTTAGATTTTTTCTATAAAAAAACACTTAGATTTTTCCTATAGAAGAACTGTTGGATTTTTCATATTAAAATTGTCAAAATTATAAGATTTTTCCTATTAAAAAGTTCTAAGAAAAATTTTCAACTTTTTTCTACACTCAAAAAAAAAAAAACTGTAAAGTTAGCAAAAAATTTAGTTAAATTTAACTAAAAAAACACCTGATTTTGAACCTCCTAAATTTCTAGTTAATTTAACAAAAAATATTTAGTTAACTTTTCGTAGAATGAATGTAGCAAAAAACCGTAATTTTAACTAAAAATTCAGCTGAAAATTTCGTAACATTTTTTATTAGTTGAATTCAGCTAAACTTTTTGTAAAAAATTTTAAGTTTGTGAAATATTGGTTTAAACACTAACATTTCACTTTTTTTTTCTTATTTTTTTCACAGCATTAAGTTCAGCTTAAGTAGGACTTATGAGATTTGCATAGGAGGCTACACAAGAAATGTTTAAAATTTTTCACTTGACAAAAATGTTACAAAAAATCAGCAAATTAATTAACAAAAA
This sequence comes from Pegoplata infirma, assembly GCA_963921195.1. NCBI lineage: Eukaryota > Metazoa > Arthropoda > Insecta > Diptera > Anthomyiidae > Pegoplata > Pegoplata infirma. Next base: position 78,374 of record CAWUER010000281.1, read on the forward strand.
TTCGTAAACTCAGTTTTAAAGCCAACAAAAAAAATTAATTCAAAATTTGTACAAAACTAGTATTTTTGTAAATTAAACTTAACTAAAAAAAGTAGTTAAAACGCTGATTTTAACTAAAAATTTGCTAAAAAGCCAGTAACTTTACAGTTTTATTTTTTTGAGTGTATAAATTCCCAAATTATTCATTTAGGAAAATTTTCAAATTTTTCGTCTAGAAAAACTCCCAAATATTTCGTATTTTTTTGTATTTTTTATAAAGAAAAGTTTAAATTTTTGAGAAACATTTAAGGATTCTTAGAAATTTTTCATAAAAGAATTTCTATAAAAAAAAATTCTCCTATAGAAAAATTCCCCGATTTTTCCTATAAAAAACTTTTAAGGATTTTCTTATAGAAAAATTCTCAATTATTTCTCTAAAAAAATTTTCGAATTTTTTCATATAGAAAAATTTTAACATTCGCAACATTTTTCCTCTAGAAAAATTTTAAAATTCTTTAAAATTTTTCATAGAAAATTTTTTCAGATCCTTGTACATTTTGCCTAGAAATTTTTTTCAGATTACACAGTGTTACAAAAATGAATGAAACAGAAAAACCTGGGATGCGATACTTTTTTTCTAGTAGGTGCTGTTGAGTACAACAAGATTCTTGAGTCCTTGAAATTTGCGAAACACCTCCAAAATCTTGAGTTACGGGTAAAAAACCGGTTTTTCGAACTTTTTACACTTATAAGCCAGTAACTTTGTTGAATATTAACCGATTTTGAATTTCTCGACGGTTTTAGAAAGAATGAACTAAAGTCTTTCGAAGTTGTAAAAATGAAATTCAAGTAATATTAAAACAACTGTGCGTATTTTTCCAGCAAACTCAATTTTTCAAAAAAAATCATTATTTTTTATACCCTCCAACTACAGTATGGGGGTATACTCACTTTGTCATTCCGTGTGTAACGCATCGAAATATCGGTCGGGGACCCCATAAAGTATATATATTATTGATCAGTGATCGATTCTAAGACATTCTAGCGATGTCCGTCCGTCCGTCCGTCCGTCCGTCTGTCCGTCCGTCTGTAGTTAACACGATGCAGTCCAAAATAAAAGAGCTAGGAACCTCAAGTTTGGCACAAATATGTCTTATGTTCCTAGGCAGATTAAGTTTGGAAATTGGCCAAATCGGTCCAGGGGGAAAAAAGTTCCCCCTTGGAGAACTAAACCAACCTCTAAAAAAATACACGTTTTTACGTTTTTTTTTTGTATTTTTGTTAAATAAATTAAATATTTGGTATATTTATCGCGATGGGAAGGTGCTCTCAACGTGCCCCACTGACCCTGTCAACTTCCCCCCCCCCCCCCAAAAAAAAAAGAAACGCCCCTGTCAAATTTTTTTTTGTTTACATTTTGGAGGGTATAAAAGATTCGGCACAGCCGAATTTAACACCCTCACTTGTTAAGTTTGAAGATGTTTTATCATATTTTTATACCCTCCACTCTAGTGATAGAGGATATATATAAGTTTGTCATTCCGTTGGTAACACATCGAAATATTGGTCTAGGACCCCATAAAGTATATATATTTATGATCCTCGATCGATTTTAAGTCGATCTAGCGATGTCCGTCCGTCCGTCCGTCCGTCTGTCTGTCCGTCCGTAGAAAACACGCTAACTTTTGAAAGACTTTACAGAGGCTACTGAAGTTTGGCATATATGTTTGCCATTTACCTGGTCAGGTTGGTATTGCAATCCAGCCAAATCGGTCCAGTGGTTCAAAAGTTATGAGCAAAAGAGTAAATTTCGGCAAGGGTGTTTCACGAATTTACGAGATAAAAAACACGATAACTTTCGAAAGACAATAATGAGACTACTGAAGCTTGGCATGTATCTTTGCCGTTCCCCGGATCTGTTTGGTTTTAAATTTCAGCTCAATCGGTGAAGTGGTTCAAAAGTTATAAGCGAAACCCTGAATTTCAGATTATGATCATCTAAAATGCCACGTGTTTTAACCAGTTTTAAAAGCATTGCTGGTAACTAAACAATGCTTTTTAAACTTGTTTAATTTTAAAGCAATGCTTTTTAAACTTGTTTAGTTTTAAAAGCATTGGTAACTTAAAAATTACTCTCGAAAAAAATTTAACACTCAAAAAAAATTTTACACTCAAAAAAAATTTTACACTCAAAAAAAAAATTTATACAAAAAAAATTTAGTTTTTTTTTACAAAAATTACAATATTTTGTGTACATACTTACGTGCATTCACTCAGAAATATTTTTACAGAAAAAAAACATTACACTCAAAAAAATTTTTTACACTCAAAAAAAAAAATTAGTATTTTTTTTTTTTTTTTTTTAAATGACAAAAAAAGAGTTTTTTACTCAAAATAAAATATTTCTAATCAAAATTGTTAATTTTTTCACGTTGAAAAATGTACTACCCTTTAAAAAAAAATGCATTGTGGAGGGTATTCATAGATTCGGCAAAGTCGAATTTAA
>CAWUER010000282.1:0-50000 GCA_963921195.1 Pegoplata infirma
AGTTAAATTCGACTTGGCCGAATCTATGAATACCCTCTACAATCCCTAGTAAAAATTTTTATATGATGCAATACATAATGATATATATCACAATATATATTTAAACGCAATTTAATCCGAATAATGGTGGATGTTTTTGCATTAAAAAAGATCAACTTGTATAAAATATGATTCGATTTCATCCGAGTTTTGACCAGACATTGCCATATTTCATTGGATCCAATTAGATCTAACTGCATAAAAACATAAAAAATCTTGGTGTGTTTTGGTTTGGGTGAGTTACACCACAGGTCAACGATACATTCACCAAACATATAATTTTCTAAAACAAAAAAAATGTTTGGGTACGCTTCGAACCAGATAGATGATATACATAACCCTAACAAGGAAATATTTAGGAACATTTTAATAGTTTCTTATACTTTGCTTAAAAAACTTAGAACATTTTTGGTTAATTGGAAACATTTAGTTGGAAACATTTATATATGGAACAGAATAAGCAATATATAATTTTATATTAAATTATACAGAAAAACAAATTTTGTATTGGCCCTAATATTATTTCATATATTTATATATAAATTTCAGAACCCGTTCTGAAATTTTCCATTTTTTAAAAAGATCAATTTATCAAAAATCCGGCCACTTTTTTTTTCTTTTTTATTTATTTTTTTAAAAGTTTAGATGTTTGTCCATCCACACAAAAAAAATCAGAAACACGTTCATCTTTTTTTTCGAGAAAATCGCATTTGAACTTTAAATTTCATAACAATTTAGTAATTTGCTTGTATTTTCTTGTGTCAACAGAGCGTATGACGAATATTTATGCAATTAATATTACTCATTCGCAACTTTAAAACAAAGAAATACAAGCAAATAACAAAATTGTTATGAAATTTTAAGTTCAAATGCGATTTTCTCGAAAAAAAAAGATGAACGTGTTTCTGATTTTTTTTATGTGGATGGACAAATATCTAAACTTTTAAAAAAATAAAGAAAAAAGAAAAAAAAAAGTGGCCGGATTTTTGATAAATTGATTGAAAAAATGGAAAATTTCAGAAAGGGTTCTGAAAATTTTCCAAAAAAAAAAATTTTAATCGATAGCCCATACAAAACTATATAAGAACGTACATTTTTGACATTGTGGTGCATTCCGTTTTAATGTGGTAAATATTTAATCAAGGCAACTCGCCACAAATTTTACCATTTTTCCAATATTTGACCACGCCTCCTAAGCCCAGTTTTCGAAAATTTGAAAAACGAAAAACGCAATTTTCTTAGTTACATATAGGGCTATCCAAACAACCTATTCAGAAATTTACGGGACACATGTTATTCTGTAGCGGGACATTTGGTGTGGAATGCCTCATATATGATTTATTATGTTTGTATCAAGTTATATATTGTTATATGTGTTTATTTTTACTCGGGATGCCATTTTTAAGTGATTGTAGATTTTATAGAAATATTTTATTTTGTGTAAAAAAACTTTTTTTTTGTAATTTTTGAAAAAAAAAATAATAATTTACTAATTTTTTTTTTGAGTGTAAAATTTTTTTTTGAGTGCAAAATTTTTTTTGAGTGTATTTTTCTTTTGTTTTACTGTAAAAATATTTTTGAAAGACAAAAATACCTTGTAAAATATTTTTGTGAATTACCAATATTTTTAAATCATGTTTAACTGGTTTTCAACACGTGAATTTAAGGTGAAACTAATCTTAAAATTTCCGGTTTTGCTAATAACTTTTGAACCACTGGACCGATTTGGCTGAAATTTAAAACGAACCGGACCATAGGAACGACAAATATATGTGTCACACTTCAGCACCTTCAGAATTGCCTTTCGAAAGTTACCGTGTGTTTTATCTAGTAAATTCCAGAAAACCCTTGCCGAAATTCACTCATTTGCTTATAACTTTTGAACCACTGGACTGATTTCGCTGGATTGCAATACCAACCTGACCAGGTAAATGCCCAACATATATGCCAAACTTCAGGAGCCTCCGTAAAGTCTTTCAAAAGTTAGCGTGTTTTCAACAGACAGACAGACGGACAGACGGACGGACGGACATCGCTAGATCGTCTTAAAATCGATCGAGGATCATGAATATATATACTTTATGGGGTCCTAGACCAATATTTCGAGGTGTTACAAATGGAATGACAAACTTATATATACCCTCTAAGTCAAAATTTTGTTAATCATCATTAAATTTCATGATTTTTCTTAAAATAATAAAAAAAAAACATCATTCTCTTCAATTTTCTGAATTTTTTTCTTTTTTTCAACAAACTTTAATTAATTTACTGAGAGATTGTACAATTTTCTTCTTCTTCTAATTCTCAATGAGAGTAGAGTTGAATATGCATTAATATTTTTGTTTGAACATTAGCGATTTGTCATTTAAATTCCCTTTGCTGCTTGTAGTATAGGGTTGAATATTAGCTAAATAGTCTTGACAATGGAATCTGGCAAATTCCGAAACAAGTGTCGACTAACAATAAGTCTTGCTAAAATTACCGACATAAGTAAATTTAAAACAAAAAAATTTCGAGAATTTTTCTTAATTTTCATAAAAAAAAAAATAAAAATGAATTATAGTGCTGTTGTCAGCCATGCCCAATTAAAAATATCCTTTATATTACACAGAAAATGATATCGTATATTTTATTTTAAATTAAGTTTTAATTTTTTTTTTAATATTAATTAAATTTTTAATTAATATAATTAATTGTTAAATTAAATGTTTAACTTTTTTATTTACCATTTAAAGTGTTTTTAAATTTAAATTTAATTTTAATTAAATATTTAATTACTATATATTAGTTGTTTCATTACATTTTTAGCTTTACCTATTTTTTGTTTTGATTTGTTTTAAGTGTGTGTGTGAGTATGTGCTTTTCTCTTGCATGGTTTTGAACACAAAAACAAACATAAGTATAATCAGTTTTTTGAAAGTTTTTTTTATTTCTCAGAAAGTTTTTTGAGTTCTCATTTTGTTTATAGTTTTATGTATATATATACGAGGTTTATAATCAACTTTATAAAATTTGAACTTTGTCTTAAAGTTTGAAGAAACATTTGTTTATACTATTTTATTAAAAAAAATGATTTTTTAAATAATTTGTTTTTGCAAAAATGTATTGTTTTTAATTATTTAATGTTGTAAAAATCATTTACATTACGTTTTTAATTGTTTTTTTTTTTTTAATTTATACAATTAAAAATTTTAATTGTTTTCCATTTTTTTTAATCAAGTTTTTAATTTATACAATTAAAACTTTATTTTTTTTTTTAATTTTAATGAAATTTTTTAATTTATAGTATTAACCCAGCAAAAATAAATCGAGATTTTGGCGACACAGCATCTTTTTATAGCAGACCGAAGCGCATCCAAGGAGCGCTCTTAAAGATGCAGTAAAAGTAAGGGGAAAAATTAAAATATTTTGTTAAGATTTTTTATATCAAACTCAAAATATAAAATTATATTTTGATAAAATTTCATTCATGCTTTCCTTCTTAATATATTTACCACTTTTTGAATAAAAAACCATGAGTTTTGGACAAAGATACATGATTTTACTGCATCATTACTGCGCATTAATCAGCGCTGCAAAGAGTGCTTCAATCATAACACCTCACATTTTGAATGAAAAAAAAAATTGAGTATACTATTTTCACTTTAGTTTCAGAAAATACAAATTATATTACAAAAAAGTCCAATCATATTTTAGAATCTCCAAATATATTTCTAAAATTTCAAATATAATTGGAATTTTTTGAAATGTAATTAAATTTTTTTTAATTATAAATGGTAATATCTGAAATATAAATGGAAGTTTCTAATATATAATTTGAAATTTTCGAAATATAATTGGAAATTTTTTTTAAGTAATTGGATCTCTTAGGCGATATTTCTTCCATATGCTTGCAGGGAGACAACTGATTTTCAGAATTAGTCAATTTTATTTAAGGTTTTCCAATTGTATTTAGAAATAGTCAATTGTATTTCAGATTTTGTAATTTGTATTTCAGATATAGTCAAATGTGCTTCATCTTTATTCTGCATAAATCAGCTCTAAAAAGATATATGAATTCACTGCATCTTTATAGCGATTTTTTTAGCGCTTTAAAGAGATGTGAATTCAGAGCATCTTAAGAGCGCTTTTTCGGTGTATCCAACTAGCGCTCTAAAGTGTGACATCGCCTTAGAGAATCATGCATGAATTCAGCAGGTTTGGATGCGCTCCTTGACTCGAGTTTCCTTTCCAAAAGCTGCTGCCAGTTCAGCAAAATTTCTACTGGGAAGTTTTTTATTAAGTAAATATCCATTTAATTTTTATTAATGACATACAAATATTTTTAATTTATATGCGCATTTTAATGATTGGTCCGGATTTAACTAATTTTATAATTAAATCTTTTTTTTTTTTTTTTCTGTGTAAGAAAAAACTTAGAATTTTCCAAAAATAAAAAAAAAATATAATTTTTGTTTTTAAATTTTCTGAATCTTCAAAAATTTTTGGAATTTTTCTTATTTTTAAAAATTTCTTTGAATTTTTTTTTTTTTAGTTTTCCAGGTAAATATTTTAAATTAATCTGAACTTTTCTGAGTTTTAGAGATTTTTTTCCTAAATCCTAAGCGATAAGAAAAATTCAGTCAAACTAAAAAAAATAATTGCTGTGTTTTTCAATAAGTGGATTTATTTTCAGATTAATCTTATTTAGTTCAAAGTAAATATTTTAAAATGCAAAAACAAATTTGAAATATTTTTTTCCGTAATCTACGATAAATTAGCATTTATAATCCGAAAAAATAATAAAAAAATCTGGAAAATGAAAAAAGTTATAAAAAAATCAAAATTAATCCAACTAAATTTTAGGATTTAATAAATCCATTTTGGATTAATTTTGATTTATTTATAACTTTTTGCACTTTCCAAATTTTTTTATTATTTTTTCGGATTATACTTAATTGCAAATTTATCATAGATTACGGAAAAAAATATTCCAAATTTGTTTTCGTATGGTAAAATATTTTTTTTAAACAAAATAAAATTAATCAGAAAATAAATCCACTTATTGAAAAACACAGAAAATGTTAAGAAACAACAGAAAAATTGAGTTAAACCCAGAAACACAGGAAGATTTTGAAAATTTAGAAAAATAACTTGAAATTGCAGTGTGTTTTCTTTAATCATTAAAGTTTAAAAAAACATTCCGAAAAATTTGAAGAAAAGAATGCTGTTTGAAAAAAAATCGGAAAAATTTGAAAAGAAGATATGCTTCAAAATTCATAAAAACGCACAGTTCTGAAATGCTTATATAAATTCAGAAATAATCACAAAATAACGGAAAAAAATTAAATAAAATCGGATTAAGATTATTATTTTAGCTCGAGGCCCAAAAAATTTTATTTATGATAGTCTTATAATAGATTATTTATTTATTGCATTTAAAAAGTTACTCATCACAAAGTTTATATGTACAGATCTGTTTCACCCTTACTAAAGGAACTTCAGCAGATTTTAGAGAACCATTGATGGTCAATCAAATATCAAACCAAACTTAATATTTCGTATATAAAATCGCCAGTTTTTTGAATTTTGGCGAACTAAAAAGTGAAATATTTATATGGGCCCATAGAGTAAAAGTGCAAAATATTAGGAAAATCTAAAGACAATCGGTCAAATTTTGGGCGATCTCTCATGGAATAGCCGATTGTTTTAGAAAATATTAAAAGTACAAAAAGGATTTACATTTCAAATTTTAAGTTTCTGGAACCATTACGACAAAAAATATCAAAGGCACCGAAAATACACTTTTTTAGCCATTTTACCCCACTAAGAAGCGGAATTTTAAAAACGTATTTTTCGCAGAATGTTTTTTTTTTACCGAATTCTTCTAGGCAATATAAAAAAATTTCTATAAATATAATTTCAGGAAATAAAAAAAGTACCAAAAAGTGTACTTCCGGTATATTTTATAAAAGGTACTTTTTATAAAGGGTACTTTTTATAAAGGGTACTTTTTATAAGAGGTACTTTTTTAAAGGTACTTTTTAAAAAAGGTACTATTTATAAAAGGTACCTTTTACAAAAGATACTTTTTATTAAAAGTACTTTTTATAAAAGGTACTTTTTATAAAAGGTTCTTTTTATAAAAGGTACTTTTTATAAAAGGTACTTTTTATAAAAGGTACTTTTTATAAAAGGTGCTTTTCATAAAAGGTACTTTTCATAAAAGGTACTTTTTATAAAAGATACTTTTTACAAAAGGTAATTTTTAATAAGAGGTACTTTTTAAAAAAGATACTTTTTTATAAAAGGTACTTTTTATAAAAGGTACTTTTTATAAAAGGTACTTTTTATAAAAGGTACTTTTTATAAAAGGTACTTTTTATAAAAGGTACTTTTTATAAAAGGTACTTTTTATTAAAGGTACTTTTTATAAAAGGTACTTTTTATAAAAGGTACTTTTTATAAAAGGTACTTTTTATAAAAGGTACTTTTTATAAAAGGTTCTTTGTATAAAAGGTACTTTTTATTAAAAGGTACTTTTTATAAAAGGTACTTTATATAAAAGGTACTTTTTATAAAAGATACTTTTTATAAAAGGTACTTTTTATAAAAGGTTTTTATAAAAGGCACTTTTTATAAAAGGTACTTTTTATAAAATGTACTTTTTATAAAAGGTTCTTGTTATAAAAGGTACTTTTTATAAAAGGTACTTTTTATAAACTGTACAGAATTTTCGGAAAGTACTTGTTACAGAATGTTTAATTTCACTAAAGGATCCTACATTCCAAATTTCAAATTTGAATGACCATTATTTCAGCAAATAAAAAAAAGTACCAAAAGTACACTTTTTACCCATTTACCCCCGTAGAATAAACATTGGCAAAACCCATGCGCGGGTACAAGGGGGGGGAAAAAGGGGAAATTTCCCCCCCCAGACCAAATTTCAAAAAAAAAAAAAAAAGGAAAAAAGAGGAAAAAAGAAAGAAAAAGGAAGAAAAAGGAGAAAAAAGAAAAAAGAAAGAAGGAAATTTTCGAAAAAATTTCCGAATGAAAATTATCTCGAAATCCGAAAATTTTTCTTAGAAAAAATCTGAAAGTTCTTATAGGGAAAATTTTTAAATTTTTAATGGAAAAAATGTGACTCAATCTGAAAATTTTCTGTGAAAAAATATCTGTCAATCTTATTATGAATTTTGCTATCTTTTAATAGTACTTATATTTTGAGAATTTTTCTACAAAAATCCGTAAAAGAAAATGTTTGAGGAAAAAAAAGTTTTCTTTGTGAAAAATCTGAGACTTTTCTGTACAAAAAATGTGTCGGAATTCGATACGTATTCTATAGGAAAAAGGTCTTAGAATCTGAGACTTATTCTATATTAAAAAGGTCTTAAATTTTGAGACTTTTTTTATAGAAAAGATGCAGAAAACTCTAAAATTTTTCACATCTTTAAAAATTTTCATTTTCGGATTTTTGTAGAAGAATTCCCAAAATGTAAAAGTCTCAGAATTTCAAACTTATTCTAAAGGAACAAGGTCTCAGAATCTGAGTCTTTTCCTATGGGTCTCAAAATTTGATACTAATTTATAGGAAAAAGGTCGCAGAATCTGAGACTTTTTCGAAATGGAAAAGGTATTCGAATCTAAGGCTTTTTCTATGGGAAAAAGGTTTCAGAATCACTTAATTTCAGACTTATTCTAATGAAAAAGGTCTTAGAATTTTATTGTTTTGTAAAAAGAAAAATGTGTCAATGTCTGAGACTTTTTATTGTTGAAAAATAAGTCTCAGACGTTTAAACTTTCTCAATTGGAAGAAGGTCACAGAATCTGACACTTTTTCTACTGGAAAAAGGTCTTATAATCTAAGACTTTTTCTATAGGAATAAGGTCTCAGAATTTTAAACTTTTTCTATAGGGAAAATGTCTCAGAATCTGAGACTTTTTCTATAGGAAACCGGTCTCAAAATCTATGACTTTTTCTATAGGAAATAGTTCTCAAAATCTGCGAGATTTTTTTTTAAAAAAGTGCCAGAATCTTAGACTTATACTTAGACTATACCTAAGAAAAGGTCTCAGAATCTAAGACTTTTTCTATAGAAAAATCGTCTCAGAATCTGGGACCTTTTCTTTTGGCAAGAGTCTCACAATATCAGACTTTTTCTATAGGAATACGCTCATAGAATCTGAGACTTTTTCTATTGGAAAATTTTTCAGAATCGATACTTTTTTTAAGTAAAAAGGTCTGACAATCTGAGACTTTTTATAATGGAAAAATCTATTACTTTTTCTTAGGGATAAAAGTGACAGAACTTAAGACTTCTTCTATATAAGAAAAAGCTCTCAGAACCTAAAATTTTTCTATGGGACCTTATTCGTAAACCTTATTCCTAAAAAAGGAGACTTTTTTTAGGAATAAGGTCTCAGAATCTGGGACTTTTTCTAAAAAGAAAAAGGTCTAAGAATCTGAGACTTTTTCTATAGGAAAAATGTCTGAGAATTTGAAACTCTTTCTTTATAAAAAAGGTCTCAAAATCTGAAACTTTTTCTAAAGAAAAAAAGGTCTCAGAATATAAATTCTTTCAGTGCGAAACAAACATACTAACCTGAGACCATTTCTATAAGAAAAATTTATTAAAAATGCTTTAAAATATGAGATACTTTCTATAAAAGGTTTCAGAATCTTAGATTTTTCGTGGAAAAAAGTTCTTAGAATCTGAAAATTTTTCTATACGAAAAAAGTCTCAGATTTTGGGGCATTTTTTGTAAAGAAGAAGCTTTAGATTTGACTTTTTATACGTCAAATGTGTTAGAATCTGAGACTTTTTCTATGTAGAAGAAAACGTACAATTTTCTTTTTAGACAAATTAAAAAAAAAAATATCTTAACGATCTACTTATGATCATGAAAAACAACCCTCCTTCAGCACAAACTAATGAATTTGATGATTTTATAGGTTTCCATTGCAAAAAAAACGAATCCCTGTTTTTGCTCGTCCAAGGTGAATTTATGATTTTTTTTCGAAGTAAAAAAAACAAAATTTCCCCCCCCAAACCCAAAAGCTGTACCCGCCACTGCAAAACCCCAGCCTTAGTGAATCTTTTTTCCGGGTGAACCGACATTGCAAATTTCAAGTTTCTAGTACCATTATTTGAGGAAATATAAAATGTACCAAAAGTACAGAATTTTACCCTTTCTACCCCCTAAGAATCATTATTGGCAAAAATCCAGAACCCGTTCTGAAATTTTCCATTTTTTAAAAAAGTAAATTTATCAAAAATCCGGCCACTTTTTTTTTTCTTTTTTAATTTTTTTTTTTTTTAAGTTAAGATGTTTGTCCATCCACACAAAAAAATTCGGAAACACATTTTTCGTTTTTTTTCGAGAAAATCGCATTTGAATTTCAAATTTCATAACAATTTAGTAATTTGCTTGTATTTTCTTGTTTCAACAGAGGGTATGAGTAATATTTATGCAATTAATAACACTCATTCGCAACGTTAAAACAAAAAAATACAAGCAAATTACAAAATTGTAATGAAATTTAAAATTCAAATGCGATTTTCTCGAAAAAACGAAGAACGCGTTTCTGATTTTTTTTGTGTGGATGGACAAACATATAAAGTTTTAAAAAAATTTAAAAAAGAAAAAAAAGTGGACGGATTTTTGACAAATTGTTTTTTTTAAAAAATGGAAAATTTCAGAACGGGTTCTGAAAATTTTCCAAAAAAAATTTTAATCGATAGCCAATACAAAACTGTATAAGAATGTAAATTTTTGAGATTCTTGTGCACTCTGTTTTAATGTGATAAATATTTAATCAAGGCAACTCGCCACAAATTTGACCATTTTTCCAATATTTGACCACGCCTCCTAAGCCCAGTTTATGAAAAATTTAAAAACCAAAAACGCAATTTTCTAAGTTCCATATAGGGCTATCCATAAAACTTATTCAGAAGTTTACGGTACACATGTTTTTCTGTAGCGGGACATTTGGTGTGGAATGCCTCATATACATTTAAATCTCACTGGTAAGTGAATATGTGATGAATATACATCTGTATAAAAAAAATGTTAATGCATTTGAAATAATAAATTCTTTTTTCTTTTTTTCTAAATCTTTTTTTTGCCCGCCAAAAAAAAGCGCATAGTACTTTTTTTTTCATTTTTGGCTCATTTTCTATCATTTATAGTCTAAAGGAGCTAAAACACCTCAATTCAACCGAGGAGTTGACCGCACCCCCTCCAAATTTAATGAAATTTAGTACTGGGGTTTACTTTTACAAAAAAGAGATTTTTCCAATTTTTCAGGCTTTTGGTCATTCTAGTATTCGAGATATGCGGCGTTGAAAATTAATAAAATCGTATATATTTGACAAAAGTGTTCTGAGATAAATAAAGATAACTCGATAAGTAATAACAATACAGGTCTCAGTCAGGTTGCAAATAATAGGTAATGAGACAGCCTTTAAAATGGCGTTCCCCAAGATTTTTTTTTGAAAAAGGTCAAAGGTCATTGGTTTTAACCTTAATTTTTGGAGAGCTATATCTCAAAAAACGATATTTTGAAAATTTTGGAAAAAATATATGTTGTTAAGAATCACCTATACTACTTAAGTTTAAATTTTCAGGATGGAGACTTCATTGGAACTTTTTATATTAATAGAAACTTTGTGACAGGAAAGAAAAAGCGGTGTAATTTCCCTTTCAAAAAAAAACATTTTTTTTGTCTGTGAAATTCTGGTGTTAAAATTCATTTTTCTGAATGTTTTTGACGTGCTGAGTCCAAATATGACCTTTGAACTGGCCTATCGCTACTACTTTTCAAGATATAAGCACCTAAATGTTCAAAAAAACAGCAATAGCATTTTACCGATTTTCACATATTAATGTGCAGATATCTCGAAAACTAATTGCGATAGGCCAGTTCAAAGGTCATATTTGGACTCAGCACGTCAAAAACATTCAGAAAAATGAATTTTGGCACCAGAATTTCACAGACAAAAAAATTTTTTTTTTTGTAAGGGAAATTACACCGCTTTTTCTTTCCTGTCATTATGTTTCTATTAATATTAAAAGTTCCAATGAAGTCTCCATCCTGAAAATTTAAACTTAAGTAGTATAGGTGATCCTTAATAACATATATTTTTTCCAAAATTTTAAAAACATCGTTTTTTGTGATATAGCTCTCCAAAAATTAAGGTTAAAACCAATGACCTTTGACCTTTTCAAAAAAAATCTTGGGGAACGCCATTTTAAAGGCTGTCTCATTACCTATTATTTGCAACCTGACTGAGGCCTGTATTGTTATTACTTTTCGAGTTATCTTTATTTATCTCAGAACACTTTTGTCAAATATATACGATTTTGACAATTTTCAAGACCCCATATCTCGGGAAGAAAAACTACCAGAAGTCCAATGATGGCACTATGATTTTTTTGTAAGGGCCCAACTATATTCCAAGTTTCATCAAATTCGAAAGGGGTAAGGTCAAAAATGCTACTTTTTTCGGTTGAATTGAGGTGTTTTAACTCAAAGGGGTTATTCATAATACTTAAAGTGTACTTAAAGTAGGTTTATTTGACAATTATTCATGCAATATCAGTCAAATAATCCTACATTAGATTTAATTTACTCATTATGAATAGCCCAGTATAAATATAATCCGCTTAAAAATTGGAGTAACACCAATACTTTATTTAAATCCTTTCCAGGGCACCGTGAACGGAAAAGAATTCTACCAACATGTTCGAGGTGTCCTCATATTTTCGCTCATTGCTTTTGAACCTCACAGTTTTTGAAAATAGTCGCAGTTAGAGTGCATTTTTCTTGTAAACTAGTGTAGTCAGACCATTTCAACGGTCATAGACACAAAAAAATAAATTTGCATCTTAATTTTTAAGTTGAAAGCACATAGAATTCGCTTGATGTTCCTATATTCAGCTCTGGTAACCGAATTTTGTGGTTCTGTCAATTAAACCCCAGTTATATTAACCGAAATTAGTCGTTAATTCCGGTTTTCAATAGTGACAACTAATATGCAAATGCATCATACGTATTAGCACACCAAAAAAAATAAGGGTTAAACCCAAAACTGAATTTCATTAATTCTGGAAGCGGTTAGGTCACCCCGTCAGTTAAATTGAGGTGTTTAATAGGGTGGCTCGTTTTTGGGCTTTTCTCTCTGATCAAATTCTAATACCCGCCAAAAGTGTCGGTTCCCTAAGGGTAACTCACATGCAAAATATCACTCCGATCGGAGTTTATCTTCTGTCTCCACTTTGAGCCTCAAAATTTGGGTTTTTGCAAAAAAGGACTTTAAAAAAAAAAAAAATTTAAGATTTATTATTAAAATAATTAAAAAATTATTTTTGTATAATATTTGATCGTTAATACTTAAATATGAAATTTAAAGATTTTACGATATCATTAACCCGTTCAAACTTGATACCAAAAAAATGCCATGATTTTGGGGCATTCTCAAAACACCTTTTTCAAAATTTGAAAATTTTATTAAAAAAAAAAATTAAATATATAATTTTTTCTTACTGAATTCATTAAGAACACCTTGGAAAAGAAAAATGTGAAATATGGCGGATATCCGTCGGACCACTTTTCGGAAATCGCGAGGGGAAGTTGGCGGATTTCAAGGAAATGTTGGTTTTATCAATAATTTGGATTAATAAAATTTTATAAATTTAATTTTTGGGCAAATAAACGGTTTTTTGGTGTCGTGGCATTTTATTAGATAACTGAAAGTCTGTCATGAAATCTTACCGATCTAGGACATCTTAAACCCACATTGGCTGGGGGTCAAAAATGACCCCCGCAGAAAATTTGAAGTTTAGAGCTTAAATTTTGTGCTATAAACAAGTATAAAACGGCTTTTGTGTTTGTACCTCAACTATTATTTCGTATTAATATATTATTTTTAAACAAATCGTTAACCCTTTTTGGTAGGGGGTCAAAAGTGACCCATTCAATAAATTTTTTTTATTTTTTTATAGAAAATTAATTTGTGGCAATCTATTAGATAAAATTAAATCAGCCCTAAAATCTTACCTATTTAAGATATCTTTAACCCATATTGGCCAGGGGTCAAAAATGACCCCGTCAAAAACTTTTAGACATAGTGCTTGATTTTTTTGATATCAACAAAATATATATTTTTTACTGAATGGGTCATTGTTGACCCCCTACCAAAAAGGGTTAACGATTTTTTTTAAAGATAATATATAAATACGAAATAATAGTTGGGGTACAATACACAAAAGCCGTTTTATACTCGTTTATAACACAAAATTTAAGCTCTTAACTTAAAATTTTCTGCGGGGTCATTTTTGACCCACGGCCAATGTGGGTTAAAGACGTCCTAGATAGGTAAGATTTCATGACAGACTTACAGTTATCTAATAGAATGCCACGACACCAAAAAACCGTTAATTTGCCCAAAAATGAAATTTATAAGATTTTATTAATCCAAATTATTGATAAAACCAACATTTCCTTGAAATCTGCTAACTTCCCCCCCGCGATTCCCAAAAAGTGGCCCGACGGATATCCGCCATATTTCACATTTTTCTTCTCCAAGGTGGTCTTAATGAATTCAGTAAGAAAAAATTATATATTTAAAATTTTTTTTAATAAAATTTTCAAATTTTTAAAAAAGTGGTTTTGAGAATGCCCCCAAAATCATGGCATTTTTTTGGTATCAAGTTTGAACGGGTTAATGATATCGTAAAATCTTTAAATTTCATACTTAGGTATTTACGATCAAATATTATACAAAAATATTTTTTTAATTATTTTAATAAAAAAACTTAATTTTTTTTTTTAAAAGTCCTTTTTTGCAAAAACCCCAATTTTGAGGCTCAAAGTGGAAACAGAAGATAAACTCCGATCGGAGTGATATTTTGCATGTGAGTTACCTTTAGGGGACTGACACTTTTGGCGGGTATTAGAATTTGATCAGAGAGAAAAGCCCAAAAACGAGCCACCCTAGTTTTTAACTCCAAGCTAACTTTTTAATAAAAGAGAAAAATTTCGCTATTTACCAATAATGAAGACATTACTGCAGAATTGATTTTAATTGAAACTTATAGATATTGTTTGTGGCGGCCCAGTTAGTGTGGAAAATTTTATATGTATATGGAGCGACACATTTTGTTTTTTGTGTGGATCGTTGACGCGATTTGCCCCATATCAATATGATATGTACACATACAAATTCTTGAATATAATGGAACACTAATGAATATTTATAACTGAATGTCACCACATGCTGTTGATATTGCTATGGATTTTACTGTTGGTAGTTCCTATAAATTTTAAGATGATTGCACAATAAAATCACAAACTTTAGTTTCTATGTAACACTATGTCCGAAAAGTATTAAAAGTGTTAAAATTGTATTTTCATGATTTCAAAGACATAATTTTTTGCGAAGTTTTTAATAAAAAATTAACTGTATCAAAGCGCCAGGATCTTAGAATTTTATTTTAACTAATGTTATTAAATTCTAAGAATTTAATAATAGAGGAAATAGAGCACTCAAAATATTTTGTAGGCAAAACCAAATAAAAAACACACTTACAACAAGTAAATAAACAATTGAAACCATCCCAGTAATTATTCATTTATTTTAACAAACATCAACATTTATTTTTTACTGTTGACAAAATTTTCTAAAATAAATAACATTAAACATTAAAAAATTACGTTTTTTTCATTCTTTTTTTCTAACAAATTCGAAAAAAATAACCTACGAAAACATTAAAAATTAATGATAGTTCTGTTATTTTTACCAACAAATTCCAAAAAAAAATAACCTACCAAAACATTCAAAATTAATGATTTCGTAGGTTATTTTTTACAATTTTCTATTGAAATATTTTTTTAAAAATTTTTAATAAAATTTTGGGGAATCGATCCCGCAATCAACTACATTCAGGCCAGACACTCTACCCATCGTGCCAAAGTCACTTGATACAAACATGTTTTTATATTTCTATAAATAATTTTTAGAAATTTTTTTTTTCTACAAAAAAATAACCTACTTGTGTGGCTAAAAACTAATGATATCTCATTAAAAAATACCAACAATTTAAAAAAAAAATTACTTACACAAATCATTAAAAATTTAAAGAATTATCAGTAGTTTTTACTTACAGAACAAAAACAAATGACTTTAAAGATTAAATGTTAATAAAAGTCTCTTTTTTAGTGTGTTATTTTTGAAACGAAGGACAGAAGTAGTCATTAATAAAAACTGAACATCAAACAAATGTTTTTTCTTTTAAAAACGACTAAACGGAAAACTTTTTAAATAAACTACAAACAGTTAATGATATAATGTTTTGAGTGAGGAAATTGCCCACGGCGAGCCTCAGCGATGTTTAGGTTGAACTTTAGTGTCGACTAAAAGTTCAAACGCAGTTTGATTTCTACTTGATTAAATGTCACAAAACTGTTAACAGCGAAATCGTAGCTGCTCGCATTCGCGAGATATCGCGAAATTAGTGATTTTGTATTTTCTAAAAATTTGAAAATGAAGTTTTTTTAATATCTTCAAAAACTGAGTATACAGTTTTAATTGTATTTATTTACAAGTCACAAAACAGTTAACATCGAAATCATATCTTCTCAATTTCGCGAGAAATCGCAAAATTAAAAAAATAAAATAAAAAATTGGAAAAAAAATTATTTTTCGCATAAATTAGCAGTCTAGATATTGATTTGAGCAGTTTTACCACCCTGAACCACGTAGAATTTAAACTGTATATAATATATTTGTTGTTTCTTGATTTTTTCCATTATTTTAGACACTAAAGAAAAAATAAATTAATTATTTTAAAACCTTGAACAGTAATTTTGCAATTTCTCGGGAGATTGATCATCTATAATTTTTATGCTTGCAGTTTTGTCAACTTTAATAACCTCGAACTCAAACTGCATACCACATTTTTTTCGTTAATTGAAGTAAATGTTTTTACAGACCATAAATAACACAAAGTAATGCATAAATAGTAGTGTAGCGAGTTTTGTAGCGATATCTCGAAGAATTAAGCAGCTAGAATTTAAATGTTAACAGCCTTATGACCTTTGATCAATAACAAGTCAAACTGCATTTCGTGTTTTTCAACAATGTTAAAGAAACTTATTTTTTTAATCAAAACAAGAAAAACCCCCAAAAAGCTTGTTTTCGCTATTTCTCGCGAAAGTGAGCAGCTATATTTTTTTTGTGGGCAGTTTTAATTTCATCCAACATGCTCAATTCAAATTGCATACCCCTTTTTTTTATCATTTCTAAAGAACCGGTTATAAAATATAAGTAAATAAAAAAAAAATTATATAATTACGCGATATCTCGCGAAATTTAACACCTACAATTTCGATGTCAACAGCTGTGTGACCTTTGATCAAGCACAAGTAAAACTGCTTACAATGTTTTTGCGAAATTTTAAGGAAACCTATCCAAAGATAAAAAACGAAAACAATAACATCAACAAATTAATTTGGCGATTTCTCGCGATCTAAAGAAGATAGGATTTTGATGTTCACTGTTTTGTGACCTTTAAATAAGTACAATTAAAACTGTATACTCAGTTTTTGAAAATATTTAAAAAACTTCAATGTCAAAATTTAAAAAATTACAAAAACACTAATTTTGCGTTATCTCGCGAATGCGAGCAGCTACGATTTCGCTGTTAACAGTTTTGTGACATTTAATCTTGCAGAAATCGAACTGCGTTTACCCTTTTCGTCGACACTAAAGTTCAACCTAAACATCGCTGAGGCTCACCGTGTGCCAGATGCATATCCCAATGACCTTGAATGGGTGGCGCCAACAATGTCCACATTAGGGCGTCCCGTCAAATCTAAACTTTCGAATTTCATGTCGTAATACCTGCCGATTGATAGCCTTCGAGAAGCTGATTGTGGAAAAATTAAAAAAAAAGTTTAAAGGGAATCTTCAAAATATGACGTTATTCGACTTAAGTTCATGTCAGAATTTTTTAACTAAATCCGACTCAAAAATTTAAAATTTGTTCGTACTCAAAGGGAAAAAATTTGAAAAATTCCGAAATAGCTATTTTGGTTCACAGATGCTGATTTTTAAACATAAAAATTATTTTTTAACCAACTTGGTGTTAAAAGTTGGAAATTTTTATTAATTCCTTCCTACGAAAAATTTCCCAATTTTTGAGCAGGATTTGGTAAAAAAATTCGTACATAAATTTTGGTCAAAAAACGTAATTTTGTAAAACTTTGACCGCTGGTTGCCTACTGAAGATGCCCTTTCAACACTTTTTGATAAATTTTTCCACAATCACCTTCTCCGTGGCCATTGATCGGCAGGTATTACGAAACGAAATTCGAAAGTTTCGATTTAACGAAACGCCCTAATGTTTATGGTGTTGACTCCATTGATTCAAGGCTAATGGAATATGAATCTGGCATTTTCGAAACCGAATCTAGTAACGAGTGCAATGTCATAATACAAAGGACAGAGTCAATGTCACAGTGGGTGACATTAGGGTCGAAGCCCATGCAATAAAAAAAAACGCCTCTCGACCTTGCTAATTATAACCTCAAGTTACGAATACTGATTATGAATCTACACAGAAAAAAAAATACTAAGAAAATCAATTTGAGTAACAAATTGTTTAAATACTTAAAAAAATTGAGTAAGTTTTTAATTGACACAATTAAAAATTTACTCAACAAGTAAAGAAAAAAATTTGAGTAAATAATTTAATACAAATTTAATAGTTTTTTTTTTTTTCTTCTCTTAGTTTTTTTGAATTCTCATTTAGTTTATAGTTTTTTGTATATGTATGTATATATAAAAGTTTGAAATCATTTTTATGAAATTTTCTATGTCTTTCAGACATAAATATTAGGGCGGATCGAGAAATGCTTTTTCACGAATTTCGCTTGGGCGCTATGCGGGATTGGTAAAAATAGATGCCAAAACGATGTGGTTAAAATTTCAGGAAGATCGCACTTCATCTTGGGGTCCCCCTCCAGTGCTGAAATTTCCACTTTTTTAAGCCAAAGAGCAATTTTAAAAAAAAAATTCAAAAATTCAAATTTGATCAGATCTTGTTAATTTTGGATTTTATGTCGTCTAGTTAATCACATCTATTTAGGTTTTAAATATCAGCTTAATACGATATCGCTAACCTCCAAAAATCAGAGGTGGAAAAGTATGCTTACATTTTGGAGAAACCCGAAAAGCAACTTTTTGCAATTATGTAAAAAAACACATTAAAATTGCAAAATATGATTTTTTTCTTCCCGACTTCGCAAATTGACTACCCAAGGATTCCAAAACCGTTAAAACCAAAAAATATGAAATTCTTGAACGGCGTGTGGACCAATCTCAACTTACGATATTTTCAAAAAATTTATTTCATACATTTTTTTGCTATATTGATCTATATTTAAACTTACAAATTATGTCATATTTTCCTATTAAGTCTAAGTCGGGAAGAAAAAACTCATATTTTGCAATTTTAATGTGTTTTTTTTACATAATTGCAAAAACTTGCTTTTCGGGTTTCCCCAAAATGTAAGCATACTTTTCCACCTCTGGTTTTTGGAGGTTAGCTATATCGTATTATGCTAATATTTAAAATTTAAATAGATGTGATTAACTAGGCCACATAAAATCCAAAATTAACAAGATCTGATCAAATTTGAATTTTTGACAATTTTTAAAAAAAATGTTCTTTGACTTAAAAAAGTGGAAACTTCAGCGCTGGAGGGGGACCCCAAGATGAAGTGCGATCTCCCTGAAATTTTAACCACCTCGTTTTGGCATCTATTTTTACCAATCCCGCATAGCGCCCAAGCGAAATTCGTGAAAAAGCATTTCTCGATCCGCCCTAATTAATATATTTGGTAAAGTTTGACAAGTTTTTTTTTTTATTTTTAAACAAAAAAGTGTCAAATTTTTTTATTTTAAAAAAAAAAAATAAATTGATAAATTTTGAGAAAAATTTTACTTCACACAAATAAAAAAATGACTTAAAAAATTCCAAAAAAAAATAACTTAACTTTTAAGTGTGTCAATTAAAAATTTACTAAAATTTTTTGGTATGCATATAATAAGTTTTTATTAAAAGTTTACTCAATACTATTAAATGGTTTTCTGGTACAAAATTGAGTAATTTTTTACTCAAGAGTATTAAAAATTTAATCAAATTTTTTGTTACTTTTTTCTTTGTAGGATGCCCAACTCCTATATATTTTGACAAAAATCAAAATCTTCGCCAGAGCCGTTTTAGAAAAAAACGCGGTCAATAGTCCAAAAATTATTATTTTAAGATTATCTGGAAAACAATGAGAGATATGAATAAATGACTTAAGAGGAAAATTATTGTTCGGAAAAAATGCAATAAAACTGCAAATTCATATTTTGCAATGGCAATGTTTTTATTGCCAAAAATTTGACTTTTATATTCCGAGCTAAAAACTTCGCGTTTTCTTTAAACAAAATAACGAATTGTAAATACCGCTATTAAAACTTCTTTAATCACTTACTTTCTTTAAATTTGATCGGTTTTGTTGCAAAACAAATATATTTTGCAATATGTTTTTTTTTTTTTTTAATGTTTAACTGCAACTTTGTGTGTTAAAAACTTAATTTTTCAACTAAATTTTATTGTATTCTTTGTAAGGAATAATTTGAGTCATGAGTATTTTTTTGATATCTCGCTTCCTTTTAGAGTTGCAGTTAAACATTTATAAAAAACATATTCGTTATTTTTTTTTTTTAAAACACGAAGTTTTTAGCTTGAAATTTAATTTTGAAATTTTTGGCATCAAAACCATTGCAATGAATTTTTAAGTGTTTGCAACTTGTGGTTAAAGTTGGTTCGGCCGAGTTGTGTGTTTTATATATAAAACTCTATACAACTTTTGAGCATAGTTTAACAGAAAAAGATTTGATTATGCTTCTGTTATTTTGTTTGAGTATGTGAGTAAACTTGATAAGAAACGTTGGTATGTGCACGTGAGTATGTGTGTGTGTGTGTGTGCAAGTATTCGTGCGTGTATGTGTATTCTAAGGATTATAAAATAAGTAACGTTATTTTTACCTTTTCTTCTTCACTACATTTTTTGCATTAAAAGGGAAATATCCTTATAACTTGTATTGGTTAAATCCTCTTTAACACTTATTATACTTTATGCATCAACCTTGGAATCATTCACATCGTCACTATCAGCATCCACATCAGCCTTAACCATTTCGATCATAGGCGGCACCTTCATTTTATTTTTTCTACATTATTTTCTTTTTTGTTTACTTTGTCTTACCCAAACTGAAAATTCATTGAATTGGAAAATTTGTTGTTTTGTTGTTTATTCATATTCATTCATTCATATACCAGAAAATGAAATTGACATATTATTTTGTATGACAATAACAATTCTGAAAACTTGTAAAAAGAAATTTCTTGAACAGTAAAAAAAAAAAAGATTAAAACAAATATGAAAGTTCTGCTAAAGGTTGTTTGTTTTCTTATTTTATCAAGGTATGACACCTTTATTCTTTCTACCTACGGAAGCCATTTAAATAATTTCCATACCATAACTCTGAATAACACTATACGACACGACTTTGCACCATATAATAAAACAGAAAACAGATTCTGAAAGTTGGGTTTACAAAAAATATTTTCCTTTTTATACTCCTCCAAAGTGAGTCTTTCCGTTTGTTACTAATCGAAATATCCTCGGTTGAATCTAGAAAATTCGGAAAAAATCTGAAAAAAAAATTATATAAATGAGGCATTCCACACCAAATGTCCTGCTACAGAAAAACATGTGTCCCGTAAATTTCTGAATAGGTTGTTTGGATAGCCCTATATGGAACTAAGAAAATTGCGTTTTTGGTTTTTCTTATTTTCAAAAACTGGGCTTAGGATTCGTGGTCAAATATTGGAAAAATGGTCAAAGTTGTTGCGAGTTGCCTTGATTAAATATTTATCACATTAAAACGGAATGCACCACAATCTCAAAAATGTACATTCTTATATAGTTTTGTATGGGCTATCGATTAATAAATTTTTTTTTTTGAAAATTTTCAGAACCCGTTTTGAAATTTTCCATTTTTTAAAAATGTCAATTTATTAAAAAACATGCCACTTTTTTTTCTTTTTTAAAGTTTAGATGTTTGTCCATCCACAATAAAAAATTCAGAAACAAGTTCTTCGTTTTTTTTTCGAGAAAATCGCATTTGAACTTTAAATGTCATAACAATTTTGTAATTTGCTTGTATTTTCTTGATTTAACGTTGCGAATGCGTAATATTAATTGCATAAATATTACTCATTCGCAACGTTAAAACAAAGAAATACAAGCAAATTACAAAATTGTTATGAAATTTAAAGTTCAAATGCGATTTTCTCGAAAAAAACGAAGAACGGGTTTCTGAATTTTTTTGTGTGGATGGACAAACATCTAAACTTTAAAAAAAAATTAAAAAAGAAAAAACAAAGTGGCATGTTTTTTAATAAATTGACATTTTTAAAAAATGGAAAATTTCAGAACGGGTTCTGAAAATTTTCAAAAAAAAAAAATTTAATCGATAGCCCATACAAAACTATATAAGAATGTAAATTTTTGAGATTGTGGTGCATTCCGTTTTAATGTGATAAATATTTAATCAAGGCAACTCGCCACAAATTTGACCATTTTTCCAATATTTGACCACGCCTCCTAAGCCCAATTTTTGAAAAATTGAAAAACCAAATACGCAATTTTCTAAGTTCCATATAAGGCTATCCATACAACCTATTCAGAAGTTTACGGTACACGTATTTTTTTCGCTGGACATTTGGTGTGGAATGCCTCAAATGTGAAAAAAAAAATCTGAAAAGAAAAAAAAAAAAAAGAAAAAATCAGGAAAATTGAATGGAAAAAAAAAAAATATATATGAAAAATTTAGAAAGAAATAAATCAAATTTTCTAAAACTAATTTCCTTCCACAGGCGGATGACAAAAGTGTGGACATAGGAACTTTAGACATTGTTTTCAATTTCAAAATCCTAAACGAAGTGATTTTTGCTCTATTTTTCAAATCATGTTGGTTTGACTAAATCAATGGTTCCCAACGTTTGATTCTCGCCCCACTGGAGGGCAATTTAAACGCTTCAGGGGGCAACGAGCAAATTTTCAAGATATTTTTTTTTGTTAAATAAACTAAAAAAATAAATTAAATTATTTAGTTGATTGTTGAAAAATTTTTCTAAAAACTTTGTTTAACGATGATTTTAACATAAAGTTTGCTTAACCACAAGTAAATTTTGAATTTTAAAACAAATTTCAAAAATTTAAAAATTTTTCTTCAGTGTTGGGTGGACATTGTAGTTTTTTAGCTCAAAAGTTGGGTATGGCGCAAAAAAGGTTGGGAACCATTGGACTAAATGGTGAAACCAAAAAATAGTATTTTGTTGCACAGTGTTATATTCAAATAACTTATAGCAAACTGTTCATTTCAATTATGTTTATTTCATTAAACTTTAGAACAATAATAATTTATAATATTGTAAAGATACAGTTCATTAGGCTGGCAATTAGGTCGTTGCATATTGTTAAAGCAAACATATGTTTTGTTTTTTTGCTTTAACAATATGCAACGGGCTTCTAAGTGGCACACAGTGGATTATTGTCGATTTTTTTGGAAATAATTTGGCCATTCAGAAAGCACCGGACCGATTGTAGTGAAATTTATACCAGTTATAGCTAAAATAATTTCAAAAAATTTTGGATGTTTGGCCCAAAAAGTACCAACACTCTTTTGTTTCCAGCTTAGAATGTCAAATTTTTCGATTGATTTGATGGTCAATGAGCAAAAACATTTAACATCAACGAGTAATTTTTCGATGGTCTCCGATTTTTATAAAATTTTAACATGATAATGTTTTTAGGCTGGTGTCTAATTTTAAAATAGTTGCAGGACGCCACCTCAGTTTGACTATATAAGCTAACAATTAACGAAAAAGAAAACAAGAATTACTATTTTCATTTTCTTAAAACCAAAAATTTTAATAAATTGGGTTTGTAACTTGGATAATAATTCACCTCGTGGTGAATAAAACTGTTTTTCACCAGCTGGTGAATAAAAAGTAACAAAATTATTTTTCAACAAAAAAATTTTTTTTTTTTTTCATAATTTTTTTTTCCCCATCATTTTTTTTTCCATCAAATTTTTTTTTCATCAAATTTTTTTTTTCATCATTTTTTTTTTTTTTTCTTTTTTTTATCAAACTTTTTTTTTTCATATTTTTTTTTTTTTTTTTCATCAAACTTTTTTTATCAATTTTTTTTGCATCAATTTTTTTTCATCAATTTTTGTTTTTGTCATCAATTTTTTTTTTTCATCAATTTTTTTTCATCAAATTTTTTTTTTTCATTAGTTTTTTTTTCATCAAATTTTTGTTTTATCAAATTTTTTTTTTATAAATTTTTTTGTTTTTTCATCAAATTTTTGTTTTTGCATCAATTTTTTTTTCATAAATTTTTTTTTTCATCAAATTTTTTTTTTTTCATCAAAATTTTTTTTCATAAATTTTTTTAATCATATTTTTTTTTCATCATTTTTTTTTTTTCATCCAATTTTTTTATCAAATTTTTTATTATCAATTTTTTTCTCACCAAAAAAATTTTTTTCATATTTTTTTCATCAATTTTTTTTAAAATCAAAAAATTTTTCTCGTCATCAAAAAAATTCATCAAAGACTTTTTTTCATCAAAATTTGTTTTCACCAAAAATTTTTGGTTCATTAAATTTTTTTTAACATAATTTAGTTTTTCGTAAAAAAAAATTTTTTTTTTACCAAAACTACTTTTTCACCAAGTCTAAGCTTTTCGCATAAAAATCTTCCATTTTTTTATCAAATGTACATAAAACAAGTGAGAGTGTTATATTCTTTGGTGCCGAATCTTTTATACTCTCCAAAATGTAAAACACTATTTTGCACTTATTTTTGCACTCACTTAGTTTTTTTACTAACACTCTTTTGGTTTTTTAATGGGGTCCTCGACTGATATTTCAATTCGTTTTGCATGGAATAGCAAAGTAATATAACATTATTTTTTCTAAAAAAAACTTTGCTTTGGCAAGTACACCCAAATCTTCCGCAAAACATTATCATGATTTAATGTTTGGGGCAAGAGTATAAAATTCGCAGGCATTTTTTTGTAAAGTATGGCAACGCTTAAGCTTTGAAGTTTTGGAATTTGTGGTATAGGGACTTCACTCAAAAGGTCATAACTTTTGTTGTGTAAGAGATATTGACATGCTTCTTTTTGCATTGGATAGGTAAAACTATGGGGATTAATAAATTAATTTAAAAAAAAAATTATATATATTTTTTTTTTATAAAAAATTTTGGAAAATTTTTTTTTTTAAATGTGTTTTTAAGATTTTTCAAATGGTCTAAATTAGAGATGGGCGCGTGAGTGATTTTTGACTCACACTCACTCACGCTCACGACAGGAATTTGCGAATCACGCACACTCACTCACGAGCATGTTTTTTTGCTCACACTCACTCACAATCACGTGAGTAAATTTAATACAACACACACTCACGTGCACTCACGCAAGCTTCACTCACGCTCACGTTGACTCACACTCACGAAACTCTTATTTATACAAACAAAAATTTTTAACACTAAAATTTCAAAAATCTTTCAAAATTTTCAGCAAAATTTAAAGTTCAGCGAAATTTTACATTTTTTTTTTTGCTTTTTTCGGGACGAAATCTTAAGTTAAGCCAAATTTTAAATTTTTTGTTGTTTTTTTTTTTGGTATAAAAGGAAATATGAATAGAAAATAAATCACGCAAACTCACGCAAAAAAATCGGCTCACGCACACTCACTCACGCAAAAATCTTACTCACGCACACTCACTCACGCACTTTTTTTCTATACTCACACTCACTCACAATCACGTGAGTAAAATTGAATTCAATCACACTCACGCGTGATCACGTGTGAATCACGTAAATCACGCTCTAATCTGCTCATGTGCCCATCTCTAGTCTAAATACCCTGAAAATTTAAGAGTGGGATTCGTAATAGTTTTTGAGATATCACAAAAAATGTTGAAGTATGTACTCAAGAAAACGAGAAAAAAACGACTCCCTTTATTTTCCCCCCCAACATTTTTTCAGAACATACCTACCCCCTTACTCCACTTCTTAAGGGGGCTCCAATACAAAATGAAATTTTAAATTTTTGTAGGTCTTACTATAGCAAATGTAAACACAAAATAAAATATAAAGATTTTATCGTCACCTAAAATACAAAAGGCCCTAACTAACATTTTATTAATTTTACAGGAGAAGCAAAAAACAGTATAGAGTAAAATTTATAATTTGTTAATAACTTTGTTGGTTTTAATTGAATTAGGCTAAAATTTTGTGAGGACGCACGTTTTGTGAATATCTATTAAAATTAATCAGTTGAAATTTGTGTTAAAAATGGGTCAACTTCCGATAAGGCTGGGGAGCTCAAAAAAAAAATTTTTGACATGCTATTTTTCTTAAAATCATCTACGTAATTCAGCCTTTTAGATCAATCGACAAAATTGATATATTTTGAAAGAAACTTTTAAGCTGGAAGCAGGGGCGTATCCAGGATTTTATTTCGGTGGGGGCCCAACATTTTTTTTTCAATTTTTTTTTCACAAAAAATTTAACCTTGAACTGAATGTAACACAATCAGATTCTTCATTTTTGTGTAAGTTTAAAACTTTTGGGGGAAAAAATTAAAATTTTTTTATTTTTTAAAATTTTTCGAGAGACTTAGCCTTTTTTAAGGTGTGAATTGTATCAGATGCTGATACTTTTTTCAAAGAAGATTATCAGAATCTGAATTTTTTTTTAAATAAAGTCTAAGATTCTATGACAATTTCCAGTTACGACAGTTTTCTTTATAGAAAAAGTCAAAGACTCTAAATCATATTTCCAATCGAAAACGTTTCTCGGGAAAAAGTCACTTTAGATAATGATTCTAAAAACATATTCATAAAATACTTTTCCAAAAGAAAAGACTCCGATTGTAAGACATTTTCCCAGAATCTGAGATATTTCTAGTCTTGCACATTTTCTCAGATTCTGAATCATTTTACACAAAAATTTTTAGATTCTGAGAAAATCTTCGTTTTTTCTATAAGAAAAATAATTCAGATTCTGAGACCTTTTTAAAAAGAAAACAGTATAAAAAAATCTTAGATTCTGAGAAAATTTTGCTATAGAAAAAGTCTAAAATTCTTAGACATTTTTCCTATAGAAAAAGTCTCAGATTCTTAAACATTTTTCCCATAGAAAATGTTTCAAATTCTGAGACATTTTTCCTCTAGAAAAAGTCTCAGATTTTTCGACATTTTTTCTATAGAAAATGTCTCAGATTCTCAGACATTTTTTCTATAGAAAATTTCTCAGATTCTGAGACATTTTTTCTATCGAAAAAGTCTCAGATTCTTAAACACTTTTCCTATAGAAAAAGTCTCAAATTCTTAGACATTTTCCAATAGAACAAGTTTAAGATTCTGAGACATTTTGCCTATAGCAAATTGACAGATTCTGAAACATTTTTCATATAGAAAAAGTCTCAGACTCTGAGACATTTTCAGATTTGGAGACATTATTTCTATAGAAAAGCCTCAGATTCTAAGAATTGTTTTTAGAAAAAGTCTCAGATTCTGAGACATTTTTCCTTTAGAAAAAGTCTTAGATTCTGCGAAAAGGCCAATATATTAAGACATTATTCCTATTGAAAAAGTCTTAGATTCTCATGCGTTTTACTTATAGAAAGTTTTAGATTCTGAGACATTTTTTTTAGAAAAGTGTAAGATTCTGAGACATTTTTTTTTTTAGAAATAGTCTTGTTCTGCGACATTTTTCTAAAACAGTGGTTACCAACCTATGGTACGCGTACCACTAGGGGGTACGCGAAACTGCCCGCGGGGGTACGCGAAATTTTTGTAATTTGGAAATTCATTTTAGATTAACCTCCCAGCAAAAACTAGGTAATGTGTTGTGAAAAGTAATGACTGCCAATTACATTACTTATAACAACTACTCATTACCCACTGCATTACTTTAGTCCAAAAAGCAACTAGTGGCTTATATTGTAATATGTAAGTACTTATTTGCAATAATATAAATAATAAGTTATTGAGAATGTTAAAAATAAATACTTATTTGCAAGTTCACTTGGGAAATTAAGTCCAATCAGAAAAAAACAATATTTGTTTTACCTCTTTAGCTTAAAGTTTCGCGAAATCGAATAACCTAATGATAAATAGTTATTTCAAACTGTGTTTGCAACTATTTATTTTATTCCTTATAAGTAACTACTTATTTTACTCGTTATAGGTAAGTAGTTATTTATCTCCCTTGAATGCACTAATTACACTGCGGAACACTAAAAAATAAACAAGAGTTACGACCATCATTTCTATATATTTCGAATGGCGTACTCCGTTTTTCGATGTATGGTACAGTTTTCTTGCAAAATGTCGTTAAAGATTTGCTGATTTCGAGCCAGTTTTTTAACAAAAAAATTTGCAAAGTAAATGGTTTATAAATTTTATGACATGGAAAACAAAGATATGACTTGTAGCAACATTTCTTATGCAAATTTGGTTTAAAGCTTTTCAATTTAAGCCTTTAAATTCGCGAATTTCTTAATTTTTTAAGGTTTTCGCAAAATTAACAGCCAAATTGGTCTTTGATAAAAAACTTGATTTTAATGAATCAAAAATGCATCCCTAACAATACGAATAGTGGACAAAAAACAGCTATGTTATATGGACCATCATGATGAAAATCGCGAGAAACCGTTTTTTTGTATATGCCAGCATCACTTTACGAGATGATTTAAGGTTCCATCTTTTAGTATAAAATGTGCGAACCTAAAACAACTAACTGACCAAAAATTCGGCCAAAAAAGTTTTCATTTGCAAAAGTTATCTTAACGAAAACTATTATTTCAGTGTTTGCGATACAAAAATTATAGTTTTTGTTAAGATAACTTTTGCAAATAAAAACTTTTTTGGACAAATTTTGGTTCAGGTCATTGTTTAAGGTGCCCACATTATATACTAAAAGATGAAGCCTCAAATCATCTCCTAAAGTGATGCTGCCATATACAAAAAAACGGTTTTTCGCGATTTTCATCATGATGGTCCATATAACATAGATGTTTTTTGTCCACTATTCGTAGTGTCATGGACGCCTTTATGATCCACAAAATGCAAGTTTTTTATCAGAGACCAATTTAGCGGTTAATTTCGCGAAAACTTAAAAAATGAAGAAATCCGCGAATTTAAGAGCTTAAGATGAAAAGCTTTAAACCAAATTTATATTAGAAATATTGCTACAAGTTATATCTTTGTTTTCCATGCCATAAAATGTAAAAATCATTAGCTTCGGAATTTTTTTTGTTAAAAAAGCAGCTGAAAATCAGCCAATCTTTATTGACATTTTACAAGAAAACTGTACCATACATCGAAAAACGGAGTACGCCATTCAATTCAGCATGTCCGAAATATATTGAAATGATGGTCGTACCTCTTGTTTTCTAAAATAGTGGTTAGTTTTGTCACGCAGTGTTATTTTTGTCTCACGGCCTTTATAGAATAAGTAGTGTTTCATGCAAAGAAAGTAGTGTTTCATGCATACCAATAATTATTACTAATTACTATACTCATTACCAGTAATGGAAAAATTTGCTGGGCTTTCAATGCTGGTTCCGCATCTGGCTTTCAAAGTTTTCGATAACGTCAGGTTTTTAAGAAAGTTGAGGTGAAAGTTCACAAAAAAACGCGTTTTTGTGCAATTTAGAGAGCATTTATGCGATATTTTTGGATGATATTTTGAGATCTGCCTACTTGTTTTCGATTAACCTTTCGATGCTAATTCAGAATATGATTCCCAAATTTTTCTATGATGACAGATTTTTGAGCAAATTTATATCAAAGCTCTCAAAAAACGTGTTTTTGTAAATTTTTGAGACGGGTTGTGATAGAGTGGAAATTTTGGTACTATTTTGTTAAGCTCAAAATGCCTTTTCATTGTAAACACGAGGATGTTTCATTCGAAAAGTCCCCTCGTATTAAAAAAAGCATTTAAACAAAATTAAAAACATTATATTTCCGCCAACTGTGATGAGGTTTTGGAACTTTTTTTAAGAGTTTAAAAACGTCCGTTTTTTAATTTTTGGTGTAGATTTGACTGATGAAATCAGATTTGCAATATTTTCAGCCGTTTTTGCTCGGCAGACAAATCAGCTCAAAATTCGCGTTTTCATATGCATTGAACACCCCAAGGAGCGAAAATTTTTCCAAAAAAATACCACCATTAGTTCGATCTCCCCTAAATCCATCAAAGAAATTATAATACCCGCAGATCAAAAATTTCAAAATTAGCTCTAATATTTATATGTGAATTTTTTTAACGAAAACAAAAAACTCGTTAGGGGGTACGCGGCTGATAAAATTTAAAATTAGGGGTACGCGAGTCAAAAAGGTTGGTAACCGCTGTTCTAAAAGACAAAGTCGCATTTTAAGATTTGGCTACATTTTACTTACAATTAGGTCCATTTTTTGTGTACATAAAACTTCAGGTTCTAAGATATTTTTTCATTAGAATCATAAATTGAAATGTTTCAAATTCTAAGAAAAAATTTTCAGATTTTGAGATTTTTTTATCAGAAAAATTTTCAGTTTCAAAACATTTTTCTTCAAAAAATTTTAGATTCTTAATGTTTTTCGATTTTTTTTAAGATGTTTTTATACCCTCCACTCTAGTGATAGAGGGTATATATAAGTTTGTCATTCCGTTTGTAACACATCGAAATATTGGTCTAGGACCCCATAAAGTATATATATTCATGATCCTTGATCGATTTTAAGTCGATCTAGCGATGTCCGTCCGTCCGTCCGTCCGTCCGTCTGTCTGTCTGTCCGTAGAAAACACGCTAACTTTTGAAAGACTTTACGGAGGCTCCTGAAGTTTGACATATATGTTGACCATTTACCGGGTCAGGTTGGTATTGCAATCCAGCGAAATCGGTCAAGTGGTTCAAAAGTTATGAGCAAAAGAGTAAATTTCGGCAAGGGTATTTTGCGAATTTACGAGATTAAAATCCCTCTAACTTTCGAAAGACAATTCTGAGGGGGCTGAAGCTTAGCATATATATTTGCCGTTCCCCAAGTCTGTTTGGTTTTGAATTTCAGCAAAATCGGTTCAGTGCACTATAGGAAATTTTACCCATTTTTTTGGCCAAAAGTCAAAATTAAAATTTTTGCAAACATTATTTTTTTTTACATTAATATAAAAAAAAAACTTAACAAAGTAAGCAATTCTTTCTCAATTTTTTGACAGAATTGATGTACTGTCACTTTATCAGTAGTTTTTCTTGCAATTTCTTAATCAGTTATAAAATAACGATTGAGTGCAGTGAATTTTGTGATAGCTTCCCGAGTAAAAAAGTTTTTTATATAATTTTATATAATTATATAAAATTTGATAAAATTATATATAATTATATAAAATTATATAAAGAAATTTTTTGTTTTCAAAAAATTTGATAAAATTATATAAAATTATATATAATTTGATAAAATTATATGAAATTATATCCGAATTTTTTTTATATAAAATTTTATCAAATCTTATATAATTTTATATAATTTTATAAAATTTTATAAAATTATATATAATTTGATATAATTTTATAAAATTTTATATAAAACTAATTTTGATATAATTATATATAATTTGATAAAATTATATATAATTTTATCTAATTTTATAAAATGTTATCAAATTATATATAATTAGATATAATTTTATAAAATTTTATATAAAAATAATTCGGATATAATTATATATAATTTTTTCAAATTATATATAATTTTATATAATTTTATCAAATATATATAATTATATATAATTTTATCAAATTATATATAATTATATATAAACTTTTTTACTCGGGTTCTAACAAAAGTTTTTATATTAAGAATTTATAGTTTTTAAAAACTAAAAAATGGAAAATAATGTCGAAGGTGAGTACTTTAATGATAAATAGTGAAATGTTGGTGAGCTCATCTATTAGATCGATTTAATTGGAAAAATTGAAGTGACCTTAAGATGAACTTATTGAAGTATGAATTGGAATCTTATTTTAACTTAAAAAAAAATGATAGCATATGTTAGCTATAAAACCATAAAAGTTCTCTAGGACAATCAATTAATTACCTTCCGACTTTAATAAATTTCAAGGTCGGATATGTGCAAACTTTTTTTAAAAACGCTTTTTTCCAGGTGACTACTGAGTGCCAAATTCAGAGTTATTTAATAAATGGCGAGAGAAATAAAACAAAGGTGGATAAGGAGCCGCGATTTCTGGTCATTTCTTTTCATACATTGCTGAGAGTGATTGTTTCGAAAACTTTAAACAATATATAAAGGAAGAATTAAGAATATTTTGTTCAAATATGAATATGAATAGGATTAAAAGTTGTAGGAGTTTGAAAGTTTTTGAAAGACGGCATGCTGTTTGGCTTAAAGGCAATACTTGGCTAAGAAAACTTGAAACGCAGCCTGCCTCCACTAAATCGAACCCTGGTCTGCCACAATTAACTTTTTTGTCAAAATCTGCGAGAACAAAGATACGAGTTACAGCAGAAATCTCTAAAGATCTAAATAGGGAAGTTGAGCGCCTAGCTCTTGCTTCTTCTACGGCTGCCCGTAGTGGCATTTTGAAATGTTGACAAATTGGAACTCAAAAATCAAACTTTTGAATAAAATCCTTTATAAATAGTAGCTTTGTTTGACCCTACTTAAAATTGTTAAAATAAATTTCTACTGTTATCTTCGAATTTTAGTGTACACTCAAAAAAAAAAAAAGAAATAGTAAAAACAGTTTAGAAAACCAGATAATCTATCAAGGATCTAAAAAATCTTAGATGCGGATACTTATAACCCGGGAACCCTGTTTGGAACTAATTATTTTTTAGGTAACTTTACTAATTTTTTTTTTTGAGTGTATGAAAAACTTTAAGAGTCACTCCCTCCCTCTAAAGAGTCTTGCAAAAGCCAAATCAAAAAAAATCATTCAAATCGGTACAGCCGTTTGGCTGTAAATAATTTTGGCCAAAAAATGGGTAAAATTTCCTATAGTGCAGTGGTTCAAAAGTTATAAGCAAAGCTCTGAATTTCACAGTAGTTTCACCCTAAACTGTTGAAAACTCGTAAAACAAGTTTTAAAAGCATGGTGAAATACCAGTTTTTTAAAACTTTTTGTTTTCTTGTCGTGGGGTGCAGTGTAGTTGTTAGACAAGTAAATATTTGTTATTGTTTTGTTATTGTTTTTGTAACTGTATGTAACGGTGTATAGTAAGTATTTTTTGGAAAAAATCAAAAAAAGTTGGACTTATGTATATTAGGGCGTCCCAAAAAAAAACCTTTATTCGATTTTCTTGGGTGCTCAAGCATAATTTGAAAGCTTATAGGGTAAAGTATTTTTGAGATTTTTTTCAGATTTTTCGGAAAAGTTTTTAAGGTCGCGCAAATCGATTTTGTGCTTAAAATCGGCTTTGACGACCGTTTTTTTAACTTTCTTTATAAGTTCGCCAATAAACACGATATTCTTTACTATTAAGTTAACATTTTTAAAGAAAAATGTCCAAACTTTATTTTTGTGTGTATAAATTAAACGTTTTGGATATGCTTTTGCTCATTTGGGTACCCTACATAAGGTTTTTTCGTAAATTTTCCACAAATTTTGAAAGTAACGTTTTGTAACTTTTAAAATTTCTATGAAAGTCAAAAAAAGTAACAATGCAGTTTGAAAGATCAAATAATTCTAAATAATTTTGAAAAAATAATTTTTGAATTTGCTCTTTCCGTTCTAGAGTAATACCATTTTAAAGATTTCTATCCATTGTACAAAACTACTTAATAGTAAAATAATAAACTTCTTATAAAGACCTGAAAAATTCGAGTTTTGGTCAGTAACAGAAATGTGAGAAGTTGGATCCTTAAGATTTTTTTATGCTGAACACAAAACTGCTTTTAGCAACTCCCTAACAAGTCACGTTTGGTGGTAATTTCGGATAGTAGGTCAAAATGTCCGTCTGTCCGGCTGTATAAGACACGATGGAGTCAAAAATAAAAGAGATAGACTCCTGATGTTAGGCACGAATATGTCTAATGGTCATAGGAAGGTTATATTATCAAATGGGAAAAATCGGTCAAGGGGGAAAAAAGTTGCCCCTTGAAGAATCAACAAATAACGTATTTTTTTACATTATATTTTGTATTTTTTTAAAAAAATAAAACTTTTTTGTAAAAGAAGATATATAAAGTCATGTACCTGCGCCTAGGAAATAATAAAATGCTTATTTTCGGCCCGCCCCATTTTGTGGGCGCGGATTTATTCAAATAATGATGAAAATTTGATTACTTCAGTGGAAAAAGCGCAATGAATGTATTGGTAATATTTATCGCGAGGGGGAAGGTCTCCCCTTACGGCCGCCGCTTGGGACCACCAATATTTTTTTTTTATTTTTTTACATATTGCAGGGCATAAAATATTCTGCACAACCGAATTTAACACTCTTGTTTGTTATTTCTGAAAGCTGCATCTCATAGTCCCGGTATTAAGCTTTTAAACCCATCATGTATAGCCTATTTACAAGTTTTTACCCTAAAATATTAAATAGTGGAAGACAATATCTTTTTTAAATTCAATATTTTATTTTATTATGTGTTTTATACATTGGGTTGAAAGCTTTAAAATGGTATTACTTTGGAACGGTAAGAGCGAATTCAAAAATTATTGTTGCTAAATTATAAAGAATTAATTTATCTTTCAAACTGCATTATTACTTTTTTTGACTTTCATAGAAATTTTAAAAGTTACAAAATTTATGGAAAATTTACGAAAAAATCTAATGTAGGGTACCCAAATGAGCAAAAGTGTTGCTAAAACTTATAGTTTATGCACACAAAAATAAAGTTTGGACATTTTTCTTTAAAAATATTACCTCAGTAGTGAAGAAACTCGTGGTTATTGACGATTTTATAAAGAAAGTTAAAAGAACGGTAGGCAAAGCCGATTTTCAGCAAAAAATCGATTTGCGCGACCTTAAAACCTTTTCCGAAAAATCTGAAAAAAATCTCAAAAATACTTTACCCTATAAGCTTTCAAATTATGCTTGAGCCCGGACAACTTTTTTTTTGTGGGACACCCTAATGTATATGATTGAATGTTAGTTTGTTTTTGGTTTTTAAAGAAAAGGATGATAAAATAAAAAGAGGGAAATATGTGAAATAGTTTTTTTTTGTATTACATATAGGAATAAAACAACAAAAATATTTTAAAAAGTAATTTTGTTACTCAAAGAAATTGTACACTAAAAAAATATTTACACTAAAAAAAATGTTACACTCCAAAAAAATGTTACACTCAAAAAAAATGTATACATTATTTTTTTTTTAATGAAATGACACACTCAAAAAAATGCTGACAGTCAAAAAAATTTTACACTCAAAAAAATTTGATTGATTAAAAAAAAGTTTTACTCAAAATAATATATTTCTAATAAGAAATTTGTAATGCAATTTTTTTAAATTTTTTTAGAAAATTACTATCAGATAACATTGTGGAGGGTATTCATAGATTCGACCAAGTCGAACTTAATTTTTCTACTTGTTTAATATTGTACTTGTTATTTGCTATCAAATCCTGAAATTTGTAAAATCATATACTTTTTTGGGATTTTTTTAAGTTTGTAGTAGTGCAACTTTTTAACAAAAAAAGATATTTTGTTCGTTAGATAGATAAAAAGTTAGGTTTGAAATACTTCGGACGAAAACCTGGACCAGGATCGGAAAAAAATAAAATTTACCCTATTCTAATGGCTTATAGCCATTTAGCATCGGAAAGTAAAAGAGTTAACGACTACTTCAAGCATGTTTCTATTAGGTATTTACTAGCGCATTAAAAAATTAAAATTCGGATAATAAACAACAAATTGACAAGCACTTAAAGCCTTTTAATGTAAAAGGTGTTCTACTTTAGGGGCCCCTGGAGGCGTTCCTATCCTCCGTTAACTTTAATTAATGGCGTTTTCTTTTCTATAAAAAAATGTCGCACTTTCTACGCTTTTTTTTTCTTTAATGACTCTTTGTGCACAGTAATGAACAGTAAGTATAGACATGTTTGGTAAAAGAAAGGTATTTTCGTGTTCTATCAAACTGTTCATAATAAAATGTCGAACAACGCTTATTTTATTTAATAAAATATGAAAAACCTACAAATTTTTACATTTATCGGATTAACTCAAGAACTGAGTATTTTTTTAAAAATGTATTGATATAGCATTAGATAGACCTGGAAAATACTTTTCTTTTGGTACCAAACATGTCTATATTTACTGTACATAACTGTGCAGAAAAAGTCATTAACGAAAAAAAGTGCAGAAAGTGCGACATTTTTTTTCCAGAAAAGAAATCGCTAAGTTAGCTATAACTGGAATAAATTTCACTGCAAACGTTCCAGTAAACCACTGTGCAGTCTCTTAAAATACAAACACACTTGTTATGTTTCTATTAATATCTCAAGATCTAACCCATTCTGAAAATTTGAACTTAAGTAGTATTTAAGATCTATGTTAACGTATGTTTTTATACAAAATTTTAAAAATAGCGCTTTTTGAGATATAGCTTTCGAAAAATTAAGTTTTTAAAAATGACCTTTGAACTTTATTTAAAAAAAAAAGAATTGTGAAATGCCATTTTAAAGGCGGTCCCATTACCTTATTATTTGAAACCTGATTGAGATCTCTATCTTAACCCTGCTATTAGGTTAAGCCCATTTGGTCCAATTTTTGGATTGTTTCCTTTGTAGCTTTTGAACGGTGATATATACTGGCTTAGTTTTTTTGCTCATGGGGTATTTTTATAAAACAATGTTATTTACAAAAAATCTAGGTTCTGACTTAAACCAGGACTGAGAAAAATAAAAAATTACGTATCTTAGGTTAAGGGACCATTTGGTCCATTGTATATTTTCTCCTGCGATTTCGATAGCTGGAGCCCATGAAACGTCGATTTAAGAAAATAGGACGCACGCATTCAAAGCGAGTATTCCAGCAAAACTTTTAAATGGTCGCGGTTATGTAATGCATTACCATGTAATGCATAGCAAAAAAAACAAAAAAATGCATTTTTTCTCTATCGCTTACCAAAGGCATAATTTTTTTGTATTTTTCACGCATTTTGTAAACCTCATGCACCACTTTGAGTCTTATCCCAAACAAAAATCATTAATCCAGTATAGAAAAAGGCAACCTTACAATACCCCATACTGGATTGATGCTTTTTGTTTGGGATGTCACTAAAAGTAATGCATGAGTCTTACATAATGCATGAAAAATAAATAAAGTGAATTCCTATGGTAAGCGGTAGGCGAAAATTAAAGCACATTTTTCATTTTTTTTTGGCTGTGAATTACATGGTAATGCATTACATAGCCGTTAACATGTTTAAGGTTTTGCTGGGATATCAAGTATGTTTGCAAATACAATGTTAGGCTATCGATTTGTTGTGCGTTTTGTGCTGTAGAAACCAACCATTTGATCAGCAATATCCACGCCACCTAAATGAGATGAATCATTAGAAATTATAGGAAAAAAACAAAACTAACATACCTTTCGTTGAATTGTAATACATACAAAACAATCTCTAAAGTAAAGAAAATGAAAAAAGGGAATCCCTCTACAAATTTTTACAGTAGATGTGTTGAGTAGAGCTGGGTGCTGGTCACGTGATTTGCGTGGTTCACGTGAATCACGCGTGACTCACGCTCGAGCGAAAGTCTAGTTAATTACGAGAATCATGCTTGAGTGAGTGTGATTCCAAAACTTTTATGTGTCAGTGATAAGAAATCGAGCCCAATTTTTGCGTGAGTGCCATTTTTCTTGCGTAATTCAATATAATTTCCTTAAAATTGTGTATTTGTAAGTGAATATTGTGTGAATTGGGGTGATCGTAATTATGAATCACGTGAGTCACGCATGAGCGTAACTTTTTTAGTTTTACTGACGTGAGTAGTAAGTGAGCGTAAAT
This sequence comes from Pegoplata infirma, assembly GCA_963921195.1. Lineage (NCBI taxonomy): Eukaryota > Metazoa > Arthropoda > Insecta > Diptera > Anthomyiidae > Pegoplata > Pegoplata infirma. Next base: position 37,183 of record CAWUER010000282.1, read on the forward strand.
AAAGAAAAAAATCGAGTGAGTGATTCATGAGCGATTATAATATTTCTTGCGTGAGCGTGAGCCAAAATTCACTCACGCACCCATCTCTAACGTTGAGTTATGCTTAAAATAATAGTATTTAGGTATAAATGATCCAAAATATATACAAATATAATATCAAATTGTTATTTTGTTTGAATATTGAAGTATGGACCAAATGGTCCACTAACCTAAGATTCGTAAGTTTTTTCTAACCTAACAGCAGGGTTAAGTACTTTTTGAGATAACAGAACTTTTGTCAAATTTTATTGATTTTCCAAAATCCCATTATGTCTCTCGGTGGGAGCTAGGTTTTGATTTAAGAGCTATAGTTTCTTAGGGAAATTTTCTTAGAATTTCGTGAATATTTTGTTTTTGCTATATGCCTATCACCTTTTAGCTCACCCGGACAAATTGATCCACCCTAATATATATTCATTAAGGGCGTCCAGTCAAACTTATGGTGTTTTCTTTTCTGAACAAAAAATGTGCATTGTTAAAATGTGTACTTTTAAATTGTTGACACGGCCCTGAAGCGATGTAGCATTTTTTACACTCAGAAAAGAACACCAAAAATTCTATTTTGTACGCAAATTGCCCTGGTTTGCTGGTTCGATGGATGTGTTTTTCGCTTATATTGCCGGCAGCTCAGGTTCGAGTCCCGGCGATGGCCATTACATATTTTTTTTATACCCTCCAACTACAGATTTTTTTACATGATTTTTTGTGTTTTTGTTTAATAAATGCAACATTTTTATGCTAGAAGAAGTTCAAAGTCCTGCATTTGGACCCAGACAATTAGAAAAAGTCTTTTTTTTAGTCCGCCCCCCTTTTATGGGCGTGGAATATTTTTTTTTTAAATAATAATAAACGTGTATTTCTTTAGTGCAAAAAGCATATGAATGAATTTTTTAACACATACTCGAGAGGAAATTCCCCCCCAATTACCCCTTAAATTTCAAAGCGGTATCTATTATAATACGGTTATTAGAGTCATTTAAGCCTAATCCAAAGGGTGCGTTTGTATGGGGGCTAGGTCTTAAAATGGACCGATTTTCAATAGGCTTCGTCCTTGGGCCAAAAGATGCAGAACTTTCTAATTTCGAGTCAATTGATTGAAAATTGCGACCTGTATCGTGCTTAAACCGATAGATGGACAGACGGACGGACGGACGGACGGACGGACAAACTGACGGACGGACATCGCTATATCGACTCAAAAAGTAACTCTGAGTCTATCGGTATACTTGAAGGTAGGTCTACGACCAATATTTCGGGTAGTTACAAACATCAGCACAAACTCATTATACCCTGTACCACAAAGTAGTGTAGGGTATAAAAACTTTATGTAAAAGGAAATTACTTTTGAAAAAAAAAAAAAATTGTAAAAAAAAATTTTCGCAAAAAAAAATTTTGTTAAAAAAATCCGCTATATTTTGTTTGGAAAAAAATATGTTTGTTCTTGTTTAAATACCATTCTTTATTCAATTATTTTCACATATGTATTTTTAGGTTATGTTGAATGCAGAAAATTTTTGAGGTTTCCTTACATTTTCGTTTATAACTTTTGAACCGCTGAACCGATATCGCTCAAATGCAATACAAAACTGCTCGGGAGAACTTCCAATAAATATTTTAAATTTCAGTCATCTCCGAGTAGTATTTTGACCGTGATCACCATTTCCACAGACAAACAGACAGACAGACAGGCATCTCTAGAATGTCTTAGAATCGATCACTGACCAATTATATATGGGACATTCCATGACAAATCGGACACTTTGAAAATTTTTTTTTTTAGATTTTCCCAATTTGTTAACAGTTTTCAGTATCTTAATGTCTTAGAATCGATCACTGACCAATTATATATGGGACATTCCATGACAAATCGGACACTTTGAAAATTTTTTTTTTAGATTTTCCCAATTTGTTAACAGTTTTCAGTATCCTTCGAAAACTATTTCGTGGTAAATTTTCAGATTTTTTTTGATGACCCGTTCAAAAGAAATCGAATTTTTAAAAATTGGTTGTTTGTTCCTTTACTCAAACCTCTTTTACTCATAACTTCTTCAATAATGGTCCAAATTTCATTTTTTTTTTCTTCAAAATTTTTGTTTTTTAACGTACTTTAAAAAAAAAAAAATCAAAAAATTCTTAAAAGCGCTCTAGTATGAGATTTTTAAGTTTTAAAATTTAAATCTCATTTTTGAAAATGTTTGTACTCTTCGATTTTTTTGATTTTTTTTTTTTTTTGTGTAAAACTTCTATCGATTCTACAAATTTTTTGCCCAGGAGGAAAAAAAAATTATTGTAATTTTCCAATCTTAAAATCATTTCTACTGCTCCAATGGTGCGTCATAGAGGGGTCATTTATAAGACCGACCCCCATTAATTTTTACGTCTTAATATTTCTTTAGAACAAACTAATACCCTATCTCCAATTTCTAAGGGGGCACCCACACAAAACGATATATTTTAAAATTTGCTCCAACCGCTCTAACTGCCCTAATAGTGCCCTTAGAGCAACAAAATGTATGACCGACCCACAATATTTTTTTAGTCCAAACATTTTCTCTGAACACACCTACCCTCAATCTTTAACTCTTAAGGCGGTTTTTATTTTTTGTAAATTTGTTTTATTTAATCAGCTTCTACCGGTCCAATGGTGCGTCCGAGAGGGGTCATTAGTGAGACCGACCCCCATTTATTTTTAACCTACAACATTTTTCTAAAACATACCTACGCCCTGTCTCCACTCCCTAAAATGATGATCAAAATTTTTGGACTAAAATCGCGTTTTAATATTTTTTAATTTTTTTTTATAACACACTTAACATTTTACAACTTTTGTTATCAAAAAAATATTAAAAAATATAAAAACACGATTTTGGTCCGAAAATGCTGATCAGCACCTGTGGACCAAAATAGTAGATCAGCATTTTTTAGAAGAGGAGAAAGCATACTCATTTGCAGAACATTTAAGAACTGTATTTGAGCCAAACTTGGCAGAAAATGATTTTACACTCCCAGATCCGCCTCTGCATTTGGATCACAACTTAGGTAATACATGGTTTTACGCCCAAGATGTTGAGACAATTATACGTACGCAGCTCAGCCCAAAGAAAGCGCCTGGGTATGACTTACAATTAGTCACACCAAACATGATTAAAAACCTACCATTTATAGCGGTTGAAGTTCTAACGAAAATATTTAATGCGATCTTGCAAATAGGTTACTTTCCGGACATATGGAAAATTTCTCAAATCAAAATGATTTCCAAGCCTGGAAAAGATTTAACTTTAACTTCGTCATAGAGACCTATAACTTTTCTTCCGTGCCTATCAAAGCTGTTTGAGAAGGTTTTTCTTCAAAAGATTCTTCCAATTATCGAAAGTTCAAACAGTATTCCAGCTCATCAGTTCGGCTTTCGTGAAAAGCATGGAACCATAGAGCAAGTGAACCGCATAACTTGCGAGATTAGGAAAGCCTTTGAAGAAAAAAAATATTGTTCTGCCGTTTTTCTGGATGTCGCTCAGGCTTTCGATAAAGTATGGCACGAGGGTCTTTTATATAAAATAAAATATCACCTACCAACTATTACACACAAACTATTAGAGTCTTACCTTCTTAATCGCTACTTCAGGGTGAAATATCAAGCAACTACAACTTCTGATTATAAAATGAATGCAGGTGTTCCTCAAGGAAGTGTTTTCGGCCCTGTTCTTTATCTCATATTTACGTCGGACTTGTCGATATCTGAACATATTACAACATCAACATTTGCGGATGACACTGCTTTAATAAGCACTCACTCAGACCCATATGTTGCCTCCTTGAGACTTAACAACCATCTTACAGCTGTGGAGACGTGGTTCAAGAACTGGCGAATTAAAGTAAATGAACTTAAGAGCAAGCACATTACGTTTACACTTAGAATGGGGTCTTGTTCCCCTGTCTCATTAAATGGTGTAATTATCCCACAGTCTGAGAGTGTTACATACCTTGGTATTCACTTGGACAGACGTCTTACATGGCGAAAACACTTAGAAGCCAAGAGGCTTCATATGAAGCTAAAAGCCTGCCAACTACATTGGCTAATTAATAAGCCATCAAAGCTAAGCCTTGACTCTAAAGTCATCCTGTATAATTGTATTATAAAACCAATATGGACTTATGGTATCCAACTGTGGGGTACAGCCAGTATGTCTAATATTGAGCTTATACAGAGGGCACAATCCAAACTTCTGAGGATCATTACGGGAGCTCCCTGGTACGTCAGAAATATCAACATTCACCAGGACTTAAATATTCCTTTTGTAAGAGAAGAGTTTATGGACATCAGAACGAAATACGTTGAAAAGCTCAGGAACCACCCAAATACATTGGCGAGAGCCCTAACTCGAACCCAAACGCACACCAGACTGCAACGTGCTGACTTGCCGCCCATTTAATTTAGAGGCCCGTTCTTCAAAATGGCTCCTAGGGAGTAACTAGTATTTAAGTTAGTTTTGTAAGATTTATACACTTATTGTTAGGCCAAGGATAGGCAGATTCAATAATCCAGATAATAAAGTATTTAACAAAAAAAGCATTTTTTAATCAAAATCGAGTTTTTATAATTTTTTAATATTTTTTAGATAACGCACTTAATATTCTTCAACTTTTGAGACTAATTTGGATAAAAAAAATAATTTTGATGTTTAAAAATCAGCATCTGTAAATCAGCACCAATAAAGTACGCAAAATTTCCGAATTTTTGAGCCGGATTTGATCAAAAAATTCGGACATGAATTTTGGACGAAATACGTAATACCGAATCAAGATGACCTTGCGAAATTTTTTCAAAAATTTTTCCACAATCAGCTCTAACGTGGCTATCGTTTGGCAGATATTACGAAATGAAATTCGAAAATTTAAATTTGACGGGACGCCCTAATATTCCTGATCCTCGATTGATTTCAAGACGATTTAGCGATATCCGTCATTCTTTCCGCCTGACTGTCTGTTGAAATGACGCTAACTTTTTAAAGACTATACTGAGACTATTTCTACCAATCAATTTTTTTCCTGGATTATTAAAATTATGTATGCCAAAAGTCTCATCATTCTTTTATAAAAAAATTATTTCAAATAGCTAATTAAAATAACTTTCATAAAATTTCTCAATATTAAAATTACAGTAACGTAAAAGTAAGTTGAGCAATTTCTTAATTATATTGTAAGTACATTCTAAACAAATCTTTTGTAATTTTTTTTTATTTTACTTGCAGCATACTTTTAATCACTCTTGGAATCCAATTATTTATTTAACTTTTCTTAATGAAAGCTTGAAATTTTATTACAGATTAATTTTATTGTTAGTAAGAAGAAGGTAAAAGATGTTATTTACATTTAGCATTTTGCTTTGTACTTCTATGTATTGTAAAACAATTTAATGTTTCAATGAAATATGTATCTAATCTGCAATTACATTTCATTTATACATAAAATCATTAAAAATAAAATAAATATAGTTTCCTGCGAAACGGAAGCTAATAAGAATTAGAATTAAATTTTAATTATGTAAACTTAAATAAATAAGAAAGCGAGAAACGATTTATTGTTAGTTTAAATTATCTGCAGTAGAGATGGGCACATGAGCAGATTAGTGAGGTGGAGTCTGTGAGTGGAAAAAAATGCGTGAGTTAGATTTTTGCGTTAGTCGATTTTTTCGCGTGAGTTTGCGTGATTTATTTTCCCCTCATTTTTCCTTTTGTCACAAAAAAGCAAACAAAAATAGCAAAATTTAGCTAATCTTGAAATTTTGTCCCGAAAAAAGCTTAACAAAATTGGAAAATTTGGCGAGACTTTAAATTTTGCTAAAAATGTTAGTTTTTTGAAATTTTAATTTTATAATTTTTTTATATCCTCCACTCTAGTGATAGAGGGTATATATAAGTTTGTCATTCCGTTTGTAACATATCGAAATATTGGTCTAGGACCCCATAAAGTATATATGTATACTAGCGTGCGCAGGGTATTTTGATGCCCGTAAATACAGAAAAATTTTATAATGATAATAAATGACCCATTTTTTTAACTTTTCGCTATGGAATCTTTATATATGGGGCAAAACGCGTCAACGGTCCACACCAAAAAACAAATGTTGTCCGATTCAAGTATAATTTTGGCAAAATATTAGGTTAATGATAGGTAGTATAAACTACAAATATTAAATTTTTTGATGAAATATTGGCAGAGTTACAGGGTTGGGAAGTTTTGATATTTTTGAAAAGAATATATTTTGGTGAATTTTAATTAACACTTTGATGAAACAAAAATTATAATTTAAAAAACGAATTGTAAAGTATTTTTGACGGCCTTTAAAATGGCATTTGTGGTTTTTTTGAAAAAAATAAATTTGACCCCAAAATTCAAGGACAAAATATTAAATTGTAATTATCTTATAAGGGTCGCACTTTTAAATTTTTTTCACTAAGCCCATTAGAAACCTTGACATCTTTTTTAATTTCGGTTTTTTAAAAAAAAAATGGTATGTATGATACTTTGTGAGAAATCAATTTTTTAGGAGTATATAACACTCAAATTGTACTGAAATCGCTTTAATCTGTATATAATAACAACAACAAAAATCAATGTTTAAATAAAGTGTGTGTTGTAAACACACACAACAAACGTTGCACGCATAAAAAATTAAGAAATTAGTACAGTTTGAGGGCTATGTACTTCTTAAGAAATTGATTTCTCATAAAGTATCATACATACCATTTTTTTTTTTAAAACCGAAATTAAAAAAAATTTCCATCTTTCTAGTGGGCTTAGTGAAAAATATCTAAAAGTGCGACCCTTATAAGATTATTACAATTTAATATTTTGACCTTGAATTTTAAGGTCAAATTTATTTTTTTCAAAAAAAACTCAAATGCCATTTTAAAGGCCGTCAAAAATACTTTAAAAGTCTTTTTTAAAATTATAATTTTTGTTTCATCAAAATGTTAATTAAAATTCACCAAAATATGGTCTTTTCAAAAACATCAAAACTTTCCAACCCTGTAACTCTGCCAATATTTTATCAAAAAATTTTATATTTGTAATTTAGAATACTTATCATTAACCTACTATTTTACCAAAATTATACCTAAATCGGACAACATTGGTTTTTTGGTGTGGACCTTTGACGCGTTTTGCCTCATATATATGTCTTAAGCCTTTACAAAAACTGTGCTTATGATGATCACAACACTTACAATAAAATACCAAATACATCAGTTGATATAATAATTACTACGTCAACTTTAAGACGGTCTTACGTTATAAAAAAAAAAAACATTGATTTATTAATTTGAGCGCAAAAAAATTGAGTAAATAAAACTTTGAGTTAAAAATTGAATGAAAAAATTTTGTAAAAATATGATCAAATATGTATGAATGAAACAAAAAAAAATACTGAATTACTCAATTAATTTGATAAACAAATTTTAGTACAAAAAAAATTAGTAAAAAAAAAATTAAAAAATAAATTGATAACATTTTCATTTGAATTCGTTCCCAGTTTCATTCCATTTGTTCCCTGTTCTATTACATTTGGTTCCCTGTGGTGTTCATTCCTTTTCGAATAGTATCCGTTAAAGAACAAAAGAGTTTCTAGGGATAAGATCATTAAATTAAAAAAGAATCATTTTGCCCCTTATTTTGTTTCAGTAAATTTAAAAAGTACCCCTTTAACTCCTTAGGAATCAGAATTTAAAAAAAAATTCTTTTGGGAACGTTTTTTTTCGCTAGACGATCCTACATTCCAAATTTCAAGTTTCCATTATTTCAAATAATATGAAAAGTACCAAAGTGCTCGTTTTTACTCCCTTAGAATCGAAATTCCGAAAAAAAAGTACTTTTTACAGATTTCTTTTCTGTTGTTGGATCCTACATTCCTAATTTTAAGTTTTTATGACCTCTATTTAAGAAAATATAAACAGTACCAAAAAGTAATTTTTGGGGGATTTTTTCCCGTTAGATGATGCTATATTCCAAATTTCAAGTTAATATGCTCATTATTTAAGAATATATAATTCCCTTTTTTAATTAATTTCCTTAGGAATCAGAATTTCCAAAAGTTATTCTTTTTTGAATATTTTATTTCGCTAGACGATCTTAGATTCCAAATTTCCATTATAATTATTTCAGAATATATAAAAGGTACCATAGTACTCATTTTTATCCCCTTAGATCGGAAATAAATTTTTCATAATTTTTTTCTGTTGTTGGATCCTACATTCCTAATTTTAAGTTTTTATGACTTTTATTTAAGCATGGGATGCTACATTCCAAATTTCAAGCTAATAAAACCATTATTTAAGTATACTATATATAAAAAGTACCAAAATACCTTTATTTCAAAAAACCCAGCCTTAGTGGATCTATATTCCGGGAGATGCAGCTACATTCCAAATTTCAAATCTGTAGCATCATTGGTTTGTGGAACTTTAAAAATAATCAAAATTTCCAAAACCCAATTCTTAGTGGACCTATTTTCCGGGAGGTGCATCTATATTCCAAATGTCAAGTCTCTAACTTCAGTGGTTTGTGGAATTATAAAAAGTACCAAAATACCTTTTTTACCCCTATTCCCTAGAATCAAGCATTCCAAAAACTCGGGTGGCGCAACTCCATTCCAAAAACTCGGGAGGCGCACCTCCATTCCAAATTTATTCTTCGGGAGGCGCACCTCCATTCCAAATTTCAAATCCCCATTTCGTTCCCTGTTTTATTCCATTTGATTCCCTGTTCCATTCCGATTAGTCCCGTGTGCGCTAAAAAACAAAAAATTCTTTGCCTTTAGAAATTTTTTTTCGCTAAATGACCCTGCATTCCAAATTTAAAGTTTCCAGGACCATTATTTCAGGAATTATAATAAGTACCAAAATACACTTTTTTACCCCCCTTAGAATCGGAATTTCGAAAAAGTACTTTTTCAAAATTTTTCCCGTTGTTGGAACTAACATTTTAAAATTTTTTTGTAGTACCTTAACTTTAAAAAATTTAGAAAGTATCAAAGTAAATTTGTTTACCACTTTTTACCCTTAGGAGTCCCAATTTCCAGAAAGTACTTTTTTTGGGAATGTTTTTCCGTTGGAGGATCCTACATACCAATTTTCAAATTAATAGGATTTTTTTTTCAGAAAAAGTAAAAAGTACCAAAGTGCTCGCTTTTTACCCCCCTTAGAATCGGTATTTCGAAATAGTACTTTTTCATAATTTTTTTCATTGTTGGAAACAACAATGCAAATTTTAATTTTTTTGTAGGACTTAAATTTAAAAAATATAAAAAGTACCAAAGTACAATTTTTTACCCCTTTTTACCCTTAGGAATCCGAATTTCCAGAAAGTACTTTTTTTTTGGGAAAGAAAAAGTAAAAAGAACCAAAGTGCTCGCTTTTTACCCCCCTTAGAATCGGAATTTCGAAAAAGTACGTTTTCAGAATTTTTTCTGTTGTTGGAACCACCATTGCAAATTTTAATATTTTTGTAAAACCTTAATTTCAAAAAATATAAAAAGTACCAAAGTACCATTTTTTGCCCCTTTTAACCCTTAGGAATCCGAATTTCCAGAAATTTTTTTTGGGAATGTTTTTCCGTTAGACGATCCTAAATTTCAAATTTCAAATTAATTGAATTTTTATCAGAAAAAATAAAAAGTACCAAATTACTCGCTTTTTTCCCTTTTTCAACCCTTTGTTTTTACCCCTTAAAATCAACATTTCCAAAAACCCAGCCTTAGCGGATATGTATTCCAGGAGGTGAAACTACAATCCAAATTTCAAGACTCTAGCTTCAGTGGTTTGGGCTGTGGGATGATGCGTGATTAGTATGTCAGTCAGTCATCAGTCATCAGTCAGTCACGCAACTACTTTATATATATAGATTAGAGTGTCCCTTATTTTGGAAATGTTGGAAATGTTGAGACGGTACCCCCTCATTTTTTTCCTTTTGACTAAAAAATAACTCAGGAAAAATTTTACGCCCCTACGACCACGCCTTCCCTACGCGACGGGGCCGTAAAGAGCGGGGCCTTAAAAATCATTTTTCCATACAAAGCAAAAAATTTTTTTTTTGATTTTATTTTTTTTTGTTATTAATTATAATATTACTTGGTTAGCTTATTCACGACTAAAAATTTGATTTTGGTGGGATGAGGCCTTCAGTTCTAAAAAATTTTTCAAAAAAAAAAAATTTGAGCTTTTGGGGTCCTACAGTAAAAATTTTTTAAAAAATATTTTTTTTTAGTTTTGACAAGCAACCGTTTTAGTTGAATTGTTGCTTTTAATGATATATTTTCATAAAAAAATATTATTCCTGTGACATCTTTATCGTGATCTAAAAAAGGTTAAAAAATGCATTTTTGATGTTTTTCGATACACGATCAAGATGTCACAGATATGAATAATATTTTTTTATGAATATATATCATTAAAAGCAACATTACAACTAAAACGGTTGCTTGTCAAAACTAAAAAAAAAAAATTTTAAAAAATTTTTACTGTAGGACCCCAAAAGCTCTAAATTTTTTTTTTTCGAAAAATTTTTTAGAACTGAAAGCCTCATCCCACCAAAATCAAATTTTTTGTCGTGAATAAGCTAACCAAGTAATATTATAATTAATAACAAAAAAATTAAAAATCAAAAAAAAAAATTTTGGTTTGTATGGAAAAATTATTTTTAAGGCCCCGTTCTTTAAGGCCCCGTCGCGTAGGGAAGGCGTGGTCGTAGGGGCGTAAAATTTTTCCTGAGTTATTTTTTAGTCAAAAGGAAAAAAATGAGGGGGTACCGTCTCAACATTTCCAAAATAAGGGACACTCTAATGTATATTGATGATCCTCGATCGATTTTAAGTCGATCTAGCAATGTCCGTCCGTCCGTCTCTCTGTCCGTTGAAAACACGCCAACTTTTGAAAGACTTTGCAGAGGCTACTGAAGTTTGGCACATATGTTGGGAATTTACCTGGTCAGGTTGGTATTGCAACCCAGCTAAATCGGTCCAGTGGTTCAAAAGTCATGAGCAAAAGAGTAAATTTCGGCAAGGGTGTTTTTCCGAATTTACGAGATAAAAAACACGATAACTTTCGAAAGACAACAATGAGACTGCTGAAGATTGACATGTGTCTTTGCCGTTCCCTAGGTCTGTTTGGTATTAAATTTCAGCTCAATCGGTCCTGTGGTTCAAAAGTTATAAGCAAAACCCTGAATTTCAGATTAGTTTCATCTTAAATGCCACGTGTTTAAACAAGTTTCAAAAGCATTGGTGGTACTTAACAATGCTTTTCAAACTTGTTTAGTTTTAAATAACTGTGTTTTAAACTTGTTTAGTTTTAAAAGCATTGGTAACTTAAAAAATTACACTCGAAAAAAATTTTACACTAAAAAAAAAATATTTTTTTTTTTTTTACAAAAATTATAATATTTTGTGTACACGCGTACGTGCATTCACTCAGAAATATTTTTACAGTAAAAAACATTACACTCGAAAAAAAATTTACGCTAAAAAAATAAAATTAGTAATTTTTCTTAAAAAAAAAAAATGACGAAAAAAGAGTTTTTTACTCAAAATAAAATATTTCTAATCAAAATTGTTAAATTTTTCACGTTAAAAAATGTACTATCCTTTAAAAAATGCATTGTGGAGGGTATTCATAGATTCGGCCAAGTCGAATTTAACTTTTGTACTTGTTTTTTGTATAAATAAGTATTTCGTGAGTGTAAGTCAACGTGAGTCTGAGTGAATCTTGTGTGAGTGAACGTGAATGTGATTTGTATTAAATTTACTCATGTGATTGTGAGTAGAAAAAATATGCTCGTGAGTTAATGTGCGTGACTAGAAAAATCCTGTCGTGAGCGGAAGTCACCAAAGTCACCCACGTGCCTATCTCTAAACTATAGCATGACATTTTAAGAAATTTTATTGGGAATATTGAAAGAAATTGACAATGTAAGAAACTTTGCAATAAAATTTTAAAAAATAGACAGAACGAAAAAGAAATAAGAAAGGAAGTTAAATTCAGAATAAGTATTTTCTCAAGTAAGTTAATTACATGTGTTCATATACGCTCTAACGACTTTAAGGACGCCATGGGTTATACTGGTTTGATTTGGCTTAAATTACGTTTAAGCAAAATTTTATATCAATCTCTATGAAATAGTCATAGGTGAAATAGTTATTTAAACGTGGGAAAAACCTCCATTTTTGGAAATTTTTGATAAATTTCAAATCAAAATTTCCTCCCAAACCGATTTCGGAAAAAGGAAAAGGAAAAAGAAAAGAAGAGAAGAGAAGAGAAGAAAAGAAAAGAAAAGAAAAGAAAAGAAAAGAAAAGAAAAGAAAAGAAAAGAAAGAAAAAGAAAAGAAAAGAAAAGAAAAGAAAAGAAAAGAAAAGAAAAGAAAAGAAAAGAAAAGAAAAGAAAAGAAAAGAAAAGAAAAGAAAAGAAAAGAAAAGAAAAGAAAAGAAAAGAAAAGAAAAGAAAGAAAAGAAAAGAAAAGAAAAGAAAAGAAAAGAAAGAAAAGAAAAGAAAAGAAAAGAAAAGGAAAAAAGGAAGAGTAGAAAAAAAATTCCTTCACATTGTAAAAAAAATTTCAGAATCTAAAAAATTTTCTGGTATTTGTCTGAGAACCTCGAAATTTTCTTAGAGAAAAATGTTTTGACTTTAAGAAATTATGTATCTATACCAAAAATATTAATGATTTTTTAAAGACTTTTTTTTTTTTTTGAATCGGATTTATTTTCGGAAATAATATTACAGAATCTGAATTC
>CAWUER010000283.1:0-59951 GCA_963921195.1 Pegoplata infirma
GAAAAAGAAAATAAATATTCTGTAAAAATTACATTTTCGAAATTCTTTTTTTTAAGAGGTAAAAAATTGCACTTTAGAAACTTTTTATATTTTCTGAACAAATGGTCACATAAACTTGGAATTTGTAATGTTAGATCATTCGTTAAAAAAAATACTTTCCGGAAAAAAATGATTTTTTGAAATTCCTCTTCTTAGGGGGTAAAAAGGACAAAAAAGTTTATTTTTCCTGACATAATGGTTCTAGAAACATGAAATTTGAAATGCAGGTTCCAGCTGGGTAAAATTTAGAAAAAGTGCATTTTCTTGAAATTTGGAATGTGAAATAAACTTTCTGGAAAAAGTACTTTCTTTCTTAGAGGGACTAAAAAGTGTACTTTTGGTACTTTTAACATATCCTGAAACAATGATCCTATATACCTAACATTTGGAATGTGATAAAATATTTTGAAAAAGTACTTTTTTGAAATTTCGTTTCTAAATGGCAAAATAAAGTGCACTTTTGGATTTTTTTCTAAAATAATGGTTATAGAAGCTTGAAACTTGGAATGTAGTATCCAACATTTTTATACTAATGATAGAGGGTATACATATATAAGTTTGTCATTCCGGGGTCGCGGAAGAGTTTTAGGGGGGTCGCGAACAATATTGGTAAAACATTACACTTTGGTAAATTTAAATCACATTTTTTATTTTTGTGTTATAAAATATACAAATACTTTTATTTAAGAAATAAATTATTTCCATCACTTACGGTCCCTCTGTAACCACTGTGCAGTTGTTAATTTCCCGGGATGCCCAACACTGATTTGTGAAGTTTTTTGGCTGAGTCTGGGATCTGGCAGTCATTATCAATTAACTTTTCGATGCTGATTCCGAATCTGGGTTTCAAATTTTTCTACTACGTTAGTGTCTCTTCACAATACAACAGACAGCAAAATTTCTACATGCATTTTGTTATTGTGTCAACAACAAAATACATGTGAAAAATTTGCTGTCTGCTGTATTGTGAAGAGACATTTTGGTTTTTGAGAAAATTAAAGGCACAGTTAACAAAAACATATTCTTGTGCATTTTTAAGAGCTTTGATTGTGATATTTTTGGATGCGTCTGGGATCTGACCACTTTTATCAATTTATTTTTAATGCTGTTTCCAAATCTGGTTCCGACTCACGGATCTAGATTCGTGATCAAAAAAATTTCGATCAATACCCAACATTGGTATAAAATTTTGAAAAAGGACAATGATTACTCCAAATTCGACTTTAAATGATTTCATGGTAAACATTTCTTCATTTCTGATTAGGTGAAACTGGTATTTTTCATTTATTTCGGAAATAAAAATGGATGCCGATGGTAAGTTTCGATATAAAATGCCATAGTTCGGGACCTGGCTTCCAAATTTTCGTGGAAATTGAGGTCAAGTTCACAATATTTATATTTTTTTTTATGTTTTAGAAGTTTTTTACGTGAAATTTTTGGTATGCGTCTGGGATCTGAATCTTTCAATGCTGCTTCTAAATTTGGTTGGCAAATTTGTCCATTACTTCAGGATATTAAAAGAACTGAGGGCGAAGTTTACGTTAACAATTTTTATCTTTATGTTGGGGGGTCGCGAAAAATTTGAAATATTGAAAAGGGGTCGCACAGCAAAAGTTAGTGAGAAGCTCTGCCATAAAGTATATATATTTATGATCCTCGATCGATTTTAAGTCGATCTAGCAATGTCCGTCCGTCCGTCTGTCTGTCCGTCCGTAGAAAACACGCTAACTTTTGAAAGACGTTATAGAGGCTACTGAAGTTTGGCATATATGTTGGCCATTTACCAAGTCACGTTGGTATTGCAATCCAGCCAAATCGGTCCAGGGGTTTAAAAGTTATGAGCAAAAGAGTAAATTTCGGCAAGGGTGTTTCGCGAATTTACGAGATAAAAAACACGATAACTTTCGAAAGACATAATGAAACTGCTGAAGCTTGGCATGTATGTTTGCCGTTCCCCAGGTCTGTTTGGTAATAAATTTCAGCTTAATCGGTCAAGTGGTTCAAAAGTTATAAGCAAAACCCTGAATTTCAGATTAGTTTCATCTAAAATGCCACGTGTTTTAACAAGTTTTAAAAGTATTGGTGGTTAATAAACAATGCTTTTCAAACTTGTTTAATTTAAAAGCAATGCTTTTTAAACCTGTTTAGTTTTAAAAGCATTGGTAACTTAAAAATTACAATCGAAAAAAAAATTTACACTCAAAAAATTTTACACTCAAAAAAAAACTTACAAAAAAAAAAAAAATAGTTTTTTTTTTCACAAAAATTACAATATTTTGTGTACATTAGACCGACTCACCTTATATGGGCAAAAAAAAAGTTGAAGTTGTACCCCCCTCAAAATTAACTTTGACATGTTTTATGAAGATTCCCAAAATATTTGAGCTCTAGCGATAATCTCCCGTGAGCTAAACCGCGTCAAAAAAGGGTCCAAAAATGGTATTTTTCATGAATAAAAAAATCAGTAAATTTTTTTTTGTCCAATGAATGACCAAATATAATAGATATTTAGAAATTCTTTGATTCTGCATTAAAACATTTTAAAAATCTAACCACAGACTCGAGATAACGAGATGTTTACGTCAGTTTTTTGATGCTTTTCAATTCGATTTTAATGAAAACTTAAATAACTTTGGTATTTTTTGTCCGATTTTCACTTTTAATACATCGTTAGAAAGGTGTTGACCACCGCTTGGGATTTTAGTCAAAAATTAACCCTTAACTGCACAGTCTTACTTTTTTATAACATTTACTTCGACATCATTAAAAACCCATTTTATAACCACAAAAAGCATATCTTTGTGCAGGAAACACGTTTAATTAATATATTTGTCCACAATTAATTTAACCCATGCATGATCGAAATATTTTGGCAAACATTTTTAAAAAAGTTTTTGCGGAAATTATTGAAAGCTAGTTGTAATACTTTAAAAAAATATAAATTAATAAGGTTTCTTTATTTGAGTCAAAAATTAACCCTTAACTGCACTGTCTTACTTTTTTATAACATTTACTTCGACATCATTAAAAACCGATTTTATAACCACAAAAAGCAAATCTTTGTGCAGGAAGCACGTTTAATTAATATATTTGGCCACAATTAATTTAACCCACGCATGATCAAAATATTTTGGCAAACATTTTTAAAAAAGTTTTTGCGGAAATTATTGAAAGCTAGTTGTAATTCTTTAAAAAAATATAATTAAATAAGGTTTTTGTTTATCTAGACGTGCTTATTAATATCAAATTCGAAATTTGTATGTGCAAATTAATTTAAAAATAAAATATAAACAAATTTTGTCTTAATCGCATATATTCGTGCAAAAAACGCATCCAATAAATTGAAATATCAATTATATTATTTTTTTCAAGTATAACAACTGGACTTAAATTTTTATCAATTTTTTTTTTAATTGGTAATGAATGGGTTAAATTAAAAATATTAAGATCTATTTATTAGATGCATTTTTTGCACGAATATATGTGGTTAAGAGAAAATTGGTTTATATTTTATTTCTAAAATTTATTTGCACATACAAATTCCGAAAAAAAAAATTCACCGGGAAAGTGTTACACGTAATAATTATTTAAGCACGTCTGGATAAACAAAAACCATTTTTATTTTATTTTTTTAAAGTATTTCAACTAGCTTTCAATAATTTTTCAGTAAAAATGTTTGCCAAAATATTTTGATCATGCATGGGTTAAATTAATTGTGGCCAAAAATATAAATTAAACGTGTTTCCTGCACAAAAAATTGCATTTTGTGGTTATAAAATGTGTTTTTAATGATGTCGAAGTAAATTTTATAAAAAAGTAAGACAGTGCAGTTAAGGGTTAATTTTTGACTAAAATCCCAGGCGGTTGTCAACACCTTTCTAATGATGCATTATAAGTGAAAATCGGACAAAAAATACCAAAGTTATTTAAGTTTTCAATAAAATCGAATTGAAAAGCATCAAAAAACTGGCATAAACATCTCGTTATCTCGAGTCTGTGGTTAGATTTTTAAAATGTTTTAATGCAAAATCAAAGGATTCCTAAATATCTATTATATTTGGTCATTCATTGGACAAAAAAAAATTTACTGAATTTTATATTCATGAAAAATACCATTTTTGGACCCTTTTTTGACGCGGTTTAGCTCACGGGAGATTATCGCTAGAGCCCAAATATTTTGGGAATCTTCATAAAACATGTCAAAGTTCATTTTGAGGGGGGTACATCATCAACTTTTTTTTTTGAGTCACTCTAGTGTACATACGTACGTGCATTCACTCAGAAATATTTTTACAGAAAAAAAAACATTGCACTCGAAAAAATTTTACACTAAAAAAAAAAATTAGTATTTTTTTTTTTTTTTTTTAAATGACAAAAAAAAGGGTTTTTTACTCAAAATAAAATATTTCTAATCAAAATCGTTAATTTTTTCACGTTAAAAAATGTACTATCCTTTAAAAAAATCCATTGTGGAGGGTATTCATAGAGTCGGCAAAGTCGAATTTAACTTTTCTACTTGTTTTGTTTTTTTAATTTCTAAAAATGTTTACTTTTGGTACTTTTTTTATTTCCTGAATTAATGATCTTAGGCACTGGCATTTTGAAACAAGGATCCTTTAGTGAAAAAACATTCCAAAAAATTACTTTTCGGAAATTCCTTTTCTAAGGATCGTAAAAGTGTAAAATATTGTAAATTTTATAAAGAAAACTTTAAATTTGCAATGTACCTAGGATGATCCTAGACACTTGAAATTTAGAATGTAGGATTCTTCGGTAAAAAAAAAAATTATGGAAAAAGTTATTTTGGAAATTTAATTTCTTACAAGGAAAGTATCTCCACCCTTATGAACCCATTTGCCTGAAACTTTAAATATATATAAAAGAGACGATTTTAAGGTGTTTTAAAATTTCATTGTCCCCTTATGAAACAATGTGGACCTCCGGGAAAATTTCGATAACTCCCGAACTAATAGGAATATCCTCTAGAGCAAAAACACGTGTCAACTAAAATTTAATAAAGATTATTTCGTATTCATATGGACATCGTAGGTCTATGTCTTCATATAAATACCCCACAAAATTTACAAATTTTTGTAAAAAAAGTATTTAACGAAGCCAAACTTTTACAAGGTTATGTCACCGTTGGATAGGCATTAAAAAACCATTTCTTCTTATATGTAAACATCATATAGTTTCTTAGAAAGAAATGGCTGAAAAATCCAATAAACGATTTTTTTGCCAATTTTTGACGCATGTTTTGAACCCCTAAATCCCCGATATGGCCGATAAGCCGAGACACCCCAACCTTAGAACTGTCTCCTTAATATATTTTTTACGTTTCATGCAAATCGGTTCATAAGGGTTGAGATACTTCCCTTGTTAGTGAGGTTTAAAGTGTAATCTTTGATTTTTATATGTTTTCTAAAATATGGACCCAGAAACTTGAAATTTGGAATATTGAATCCTTCGATGAAAAAACTAGTACTGGCAAAAGCACTTTTTGGAAATTTCGTTTCTAAGGGCGGTAATAAAGTGTACTTTTGGAATTATTTTCTAAAATAAAGGTTATAGAATCATGAAACTTGGAATGATTCCGGCGGGAAAAAAAAAAAAATTCTGCATTCCAATTTTTTTGAAAATTGAAAGGTGCAAAAATGTGTACTTTTGGTACTTTTTTTATTTTCTGAAAGAATAGGGCATGCCACAGACTCAATTCCGTTCGGATTTAAAAGACTGGTTTACTCGTAAAACGAATATAATATTTTTCGGAATGAAATCAGTTTCAAAAACAAAAGAGGAATTGAATTACATAAAAGTGTTTTCATTCCGAAAAAAATATTCGCTTTGCTTTTAACGAGTAAACCACTTATTCCACTTTCATTGGGGCATGTCTCAGTCATGTCCAATGATCCTACTCACTGGAATTTTTAATTTTAGATCATTCAATTAAAAAAATTTTCCAGAAAAATAACTTTTCGGAAATTCCTTTTCAAAGGGTCGCAAAAGAGCAGAAAAGTCTACATTTGGTACTTTTTATATTTCTTGAAATAATGGTCCTAAAAACTTGGAACGAAGTGGAATATAACGGGGAATGAAATGGAATGAAGCAGGAATTTAGTTTTATTAATTAATTTTTTTTTCATTGAAATTTTGTTTCACTTAATAATAGTTGTAATAATAATAGTTTTGATCACATCACATGATCAATTATTTTTATTTATTCTCTCTATTTATTTACAACTCATTTTTAATAAATGCAACCTAACCGAGAACTGGAATCAATGACCGTCGTCTCGTTGTAGCGAAAAAAAACCAAGGGTTCTGGTGGGAATCGAACCCACGACCTCCGTTTCACTTAAAATATTTTTCACTCAATTTCATAGGAGAGAGAACATGCCAGTATTATATAAAAAAGGCCCTGCCAAAATCACATAATTCCTTAACCAAAAAATATAACCAGTTTCTCACCTTTCTTTTCAGATATAACACAGACAATAAGCCTACACACATACAAACACAACCACCCGTACGCATACACACAATTACCCATCATTGTAGTATATGTGAATTTAAACAGAGTTACTGCTACCGAAGTCCTTGTTATATAGTTAAGTTTAATATAACATCATCTAAAAGTTTAGTCCATTACCCATGAAAACATTAAGAAGAAAACGAAGTAGAAAAAGATGATGATGATGACGACGATGTGAGGAAACCGTTTTCAACGCTTTGAGTCTCTTTGTAGAAATCTTAATGCCGTGAAAAGTATTTATTTCCGTTATTACTAGGATGAATATATTCCATATTCTAAGAATATTATTTTTTTTTACTTACTTGTGCATAAATGTAACGTGTTTTAGATTTTTTTTATCACTTTTATATTCATTTTTCTATACATTTTTTTTTTTCATCTTCTACCTACTTTGTTGAAATATTTTATTGCATAAACTAAGGCTTATAAATGTTATGATAGAAAAAAAACGTGTTTATTCTCATATCATCGCTGTTACAACTAATTCACCTAAGTGTGTTTTAAATATTATTAAAGGCAACATAATTTTGGACTTTCGCGTTATAAAAATTGCATATATTTTCTTTTTAAAGAATTTATAAAAAAAATATTTATCAAATTTTAGCGTAAGGACATTTTAAAGCATATTTTAAAACATTTTCGAATACTTTTTAAAAACACATAGTTGCTTTTGTCGAGATAACGGTGATATTCATTTCTAGCTATAACGGTGTTTCTAATGTTAGTACTTCTATATATGTGACTGTGTTTTATGTTTGTTACTGTTATATGTATGCGTTTGTGTTTCTGTGTGTTTTATCTGTTTATGTGTGTGTGAGCATAAACACACTGTGTAGCTTGTGGCGGTTTAAATCTTAAATTGTATTTTGCTTATCATCAAAAGGATTTATTTTAACTCAACCACTGTCATTTAACTTCTACTGGATGTTTAAAATTTCTGTTAAAATGCTAAACTCAAAATATTTTGTAAGTAAATTTAAAGCAATGCACATAGGGGCAAAATGTAGTGTTTTGTGGCATCAATTAAACCGCTGAATTTTTATAGACGTTATGCACACCATTCAAAGAGCATTGTTTAAGGATTAAATTTATGTAAAAACATGTAAGACTTTCTTTGCAAAATTGCGAAAAATTTCGCAAAAACGAAAAATAATAATAATTTGTTAGAAGTAAAAAATTGTTGTATGCTTGTATTTTTATATATGGCTATGGATACCGTTAAAACAATTACTGTATTGAAGTAACATACATATGAAGCATTCCACACCAAATGTTGTGCTAAAAAAAAGTTATGCCGTATGAAGTTAAAATCGGACATTAAAATGAAAATAAATAAAAAATTAATGGTTTTTTTAATAAAAGGGCTTCGTAGATATAGTATAATAAGTGTTAAACATTTCACTTTCCTAATATTATACAATAATGCGGTATAAAACGTATGCGTATGAGTAATATAAATAAATAAAAATATTCATTCATTACAACTAAGATTTCCTTCGATAAAGCTTTTAAGATGTACAAATTTATCTTCCAACTTATATGCGTTGCTTGATCTAATTATTTGGTGCAGCTCCATGCGCGTCATTTGCAAATCTATTTTTTTTTCTAAAACAAAAACTGTGAAGCCCCGGAAATAGATAAGTATTATAAAATGTTTACCTAGTGAATTAATTTTTTCTTCAAAAATTTGCAAAACTTTTAGCAACTTAAATGTTTTTGATAAAATATTTATTTGGCATTGATTAAAAATGCTTCAATACTTGACTAAAAAATGTTTATGTTTATTTGAACTTAAAACTATAATTTCACTGTAAGTGAATTCCTTAACAAAATTAAAAAAAATTTAATAGAATTTCATACTTTTAAAATGTTATTGCACAAACGGGGCATTTTTGGAGTTAATTTGGAATTAAACTACTTACTACTATATTTTAATGATATATTTATCTACTTTAAGAAGGAAAACTTTGTATTTGAAAAAAAAAAATATTAATTTCCGTAAAAAATCGCGATCGCGGAATGTAAATATTTTTTAAAAAAATCAAAACTTGTATGCACCAAAAGAAACAAATTTAAGGGATAAGACCTACCAAAAACAAAAAAAAAAACATTTTTTGTGGTCACTCTAGTGTTCAAATTATAACTTTAATATATTTAAAAAAAAAAAATATTAAAAAAAAAAAATTACCAAAAATAAAAGGTAATATTTTTAAAATGCAACTGCACATCGCGGAGTTATTTGGAGCAAGTTTTAATAAGTGATTCTTGTAAAGAATTATACCACTTACCACTGTATAAAAGTAACTAAAGATAATGTAGGATAATTCTCCACTTTTTGACCTTCAAAGTTAGGTTTTGAATAATTTAATAAAAAAAATGTCTTAGAACGGCGATAACTAGTATTATTTAATGCAATTTGATCGGCATGAACGCAAATTTTTTGTGCTAAATATACCTTTCCATTCATGTGTATAGTGTCAAAATTTTTTACTGGCATACCTTCCATTTTGAGTTTTCAACTAAAGACTATTTTAAATATTTTTTTTTTGTTTTTTTAAACTTTTACTAACTTTAACACGTTGGTAAGAAAAGAGGAATGTATAAATCAAAAAAGTAAAAATGCAGTCAAACGTAGAAAAGTATAGGCTTTCGATATAAACAAGAAAATTAACAAAATCGCTTTTTTAAAAATTCGATTGTTGTCAAGAAGCCCCATATAGCTGCCCCTATGTGCAATGTTACGAAACTTCGCTCATAATAAACAGAAACAAGTGAGAGTGATTAATTCAACTGTGAAGAATATATTAAAAGAAAAAAACTGCAAGCGTAGTCTTATTTCACCGTCCGACAGCCAATATTAAACATGAACCGTATGATATGCGTCTGAAAGTAGAGATCAAATGGAGAAAAACTGCATTTGGGTCATTCTAAGTGAAATCAATCAAAAATAGCTAAAAATTTTTGTGACCCCTTCCGATTTTGATGAAATTTGGTTTAGTTGTAACACTAAGTGATAAACTGACGCACACTTATTTTCAGCCCTCTAAGTAAACAGTGGGCGAAAATACAGAGGGTCAAAATTTCCCCCAAAATCTCTTAGTCGCGACACTTTGCACCGTAAAAACTTAATATCGTTGGTTCTATTAAAGCTAGAAAGACCATTCTTGGTTTGTTTTGAAGCTCATAATATGCTCTACAAGACCTACTATAACCAAAAAATTTTCGAAAAAAATAAGGGTTACCTCCCTTATTTTAAGGTCGTGATATAGGGAGGAAAAAATGGTGAGGATGGTATCCCCCGCATTTTTTTTTTACTTGATAATCTTATTGAGAAAGTCCTAAAGAATATATTCTAAAATTTTTATGTTGGGACAACAATGGGATCGCTCAAAATCAAAATTTTTCACAATTTCCCCCAAAATCTCCATATCGCAACACTCTTGAACCTTAAAAATTTAATACTTATCATAAGTGCTTTTGTAGCTACAGAGTCCATTTTTTGTTTTAAAGCTTATAATACGCTCTACAAGACCTACCATAACTCAAAAATTTTCCAAAAAAAGAAATCGGTGCCCCCCTTATTTGAAGGTCGCGGCAAAGGGTGGAGGAAATGGGGGGAAAGTATCCCCCGATTTTTTTTTAACAATTCGCGACATTCTTGCGCCTCCCATTGTTGTCCCAAGATAAAAATTCAAGGATATGCTCTCTTGAACTTACTCTTAAAAAAAAACAAGGTAAACAAAAATTGGGAGATACTATCCCCCGATTTCCCCCACCCCTTGCCATGATCTTTTAATACAAGAGGTACCCCTCATTTTTTTATTGTTTTTTTTTTTTTTGTGATAGTAATATTGTGGGGCATATTAAGAGCTTTAAAACAAGCCAAAAATGGACTCTGTAGCTACAATATAGTCCACGATATTAAATTTGTAATGTGCAAGAGTGTCGCGATTTGGAGATTTTGGGGGATATTGTGAAAAATTTTAATTTTGTTCGATCTGATTGTTGTCCAAAAATAAAAAATTTAGGATATGTTCAATAGGACTTGCACTTTGAGATAACCAAGTAAAAACAAAATCGGGTGATACTTTCCCCCCATTTCTTCCAACCTTTGCCACGACGCACATTGGTTCCAAATCAAAATCTAGCTGGACAAAAGTCCAAAAATTAGTGTCCTTAAAATGGGAATTAATAGTGCTAGGGGCAAGCTAAGGGTGTGTTCTGATCGAACTAATAACCATTTCTTGGAATTAGGTCTTTAACTTTGTTAAATATGCGAATGAAATAACATTTTTGGTATCCAATATTTAAAAAAAAAAAATATATCTATAAGTGTTCAACTAATAACATCATATTATCCATGTTACATCAATGGTTTCAAAACGGTTTATGTACAAGAAAGCTACAGATTTATACTTATTCTGTACATTAATAAGAAATTTATTATTGATATTCTTCTTACATTTTTTGTATTTTGAAGTATGGTCAATAATAACAATATTTTTGAGGACTTATGAAACTTCCGCAGCTTGCCAAAACCGAATCCAGGCATATCATGTCGAATTACTACATACAACTTATAGGTAATTTATTACTGAACGTTGGCATGCAGACATTTCTTGCAGGTTTTTGCAAGTTTAAAATTAATCACAGTTTTTATGAAAATAGATTTTCACCTAAAATTTTTTTTCTAAATAAAGTATCGAATTTTTGTAAGTTTTTGATAACTTTTAAGTATTATAATTATGCTTAGCTTAAAAAAAGCACTAAATGTGATGTTTCCTATAAAACCGCGGCCAATTACACACTTCGACTAAATTCAAAAATGTCCGTCCGTCTGTCCGTCCGACTGTAGAGGACACGATAAAGTCCAAAATAAAAGAGCTAGACTTCCGAAGTATGTCTTATATTCCTAGGCAGGTTAAGTTCGGAAATGGATAAAATCGGACCAAGGGGAAAAAAGTTCCCCCTTGGAGAACTAAACCAACCAAAGAAAAATCGCAATTTTTGCAGGGTTTTTTGAACTTTTGCTAAGCAAATGCAACATTCTTCTCTCAGATGAAGTTCGAAATCGCAAAGGGAAGGTGCTCCCTAACGTCTCCCACTACCCCCCCCCCCAAAAAAAAAAAGACGCCCCTGGATTTTTTTTTTTACATTTTGGAGGGTATAAAAGATTTGGCACAGCCGAATATAACACTCTCACTGGTTTTTTATTTTTTTTACATTTTGGAGGGTATAAAAGATTCGGTATAGCCGAATTTAACACTCTCACTTGCTTTTTTCAATTACACTTCTCGACAAAAAATTTTTTTTTTTTTTTAGAGATTACAAAACTTTCAAAAAATAAGTTTTTGCATTTCATATTTCTGTTCTGCATATAAACCATTTTTGTCATTAATGAATTTCTGAAATTAGAAAAAAAATAAAAAGTTGTCGATTAGTGTAATCGACTTAGAAAAATTTAAACATGTTTTTTGAACTCAGCGACCCCAAAAACATATAAAACGGTGATAAAATAATTTTGTCCAGCTAGATTTGGACTTGGAACCACTGTGCGACGTTTTAATAAGGGGGCACCCTTCATTTTTTGGAATTTTTTTGGTTATGGTTGGTCTTGTAGAGTTTACACTTAAAATATTATGTAAGTAAATTCAACAGAAAATACGTTTGAAACAAATGAAACTTTATTTAAAAAACGGACTACTTACATTTCATTTAAAACAAAAACATTTCTCAGTTATTTTTAAATGTTAATTAATAACTGTTGAAATCCGTAAAAATAACTTAAAAATCCGTAAAAAATGACTGACAAAATTTTACGGAAAAAACGGTTAAAATAACGGAAATTTACATTCATTTTTATTTATTTTTTTAGAAATAATTTTAAAAAACTTCGAACCTGAGCAGAATCGAACTCATAATTTCTGGCTGATAGCCCAGCACGCTACCCTCTGTGCCACAAGCTACTTATATTTTCAGCAACTAAATTTCATTTTCAAATTCAAAAAATAAAATTCTAATTTTAGAAATTTTTAAAAAACTGACAAATAACAAACGACAAATAAAATAATGTGGTTTGTTTTTTAAATAACTGAAAAAAACAAACGTTACGGAAAATTTTATTTAAAAGACAGTTATGTATTTGAATAAACGTTCAAAAAGTTGTTTAGAATATTTGTATGTGAAACAAACGAATTTTCTTTTAATATTAACTAAAACGAAAACTATTTGTTTGACTGTGAAACAGTAACTGTAAAACTTTTATGAGTGTACTATAAGCTTTAAAACAAACAAAAATGGGCTCTGTAGCTACAAAAGCACTTATGATATTAAATTTTTAAGGTTCAAGAGTGTTGTGATTTGGAGATTTTGGGGGAAATTGTGAAAAATTTTGATTTTGAGCGATCCCATCGTTGCCCCAACTTAAAAATTTTAGAATATATTCCTTAGGACTTTCTCTATAAGATTATCAAGTAAAAAAAAATCGGGGGATACAATCCTCCACATTTTCTCCTCCCTTTATCACGACCTTAAAATAAGGGAGGCAACCCTTATTTTTTTTCAAAATTTTTTTGGTTATGGTAGGTCTTGTAGATCATATTATGAGCTTCAAAACAAACCAAAAATGGGCTTTCTTGCTATAATAGAACCAACGATATTAAGTTTTTACGGTTTAAGGTGTCGCGACTGGGAGATTTTGGGGGAAATTTTGACCCTCCTTATTTTCGGCCCCTGTTGACTTAGTGGGCTGAAAATTTGCATTTGTTAGTGTTTTACGTGGTGTAAGACCTAAACCAAATTTCATCAATATCGGAGGGTGTCAAAAATATTCATGATTGATTTCACTAATAATGACCCATTTACGGTTTTTCATTTCGTGATCCTGTTTCCTTTCAAAAGGACTTCAAAGTTTTAAAGGATACATTTTGTAAAATATTTTTGAAATATTTGTACTTGTCCTAGGATGACTCTGGTGATGGCAAATGAAAAAGGAGGATCTAGCCTAATTTTTGTATTTTTTAATTTGCCATATCAGTATAAAAGGACATGAAGTAAGTTATTTGAAAATGTTATCAAAATATTTTGTTGAAAAATTTTGAATTATATTGAAGGATACATTTTTGAATGGACGTTACTTACTTCCTTTTTCCTGATATTTAAAAATAATTAAATAGAAAAAATAGGGGAGGTAATCCTCTTTGATTTTCTATCGCTAGTGGCATGCTAGGACAAGTACAAATATAAAAAAAAAATATTTTATAAAATTTAGTACTTTAAAACTTTGAAGTCCTCTTAAAAGGAAACGGGATCACGAAAAGAAAAACCATTAATGCAGTTTTACTACATTTAGTCTCTATTTCCAAACGTATATTATCCAGTTCGTATTCAAAGTGTTTTTTTTTTTAATTTTTGTAGGACGGTGTTGTCATTTGAAAAGAAAATTATATTTAAAAATAAACCCAACTAAGCATTTAATTCTCATTTAGTTTATACAATTACATAAATAAGAAGTTGAGTTTAATAAACATTTGGGGCGATTCACACAAGACACGAATTTTCTTATGTTTGTTACTATATCTGACGAACACAAACTTTCGAGACGATAAACTTCGGTTGGTTGTCACATAAATTCATTGTGGTGGCCTACTTCAGCTTTTGCGGTCTGTTCGTTAGTATAGCCTTTGCAGTATGTTCCTTCACTACAGCCTTCGCAGTCTGTTTCTTTACTACTACCTTCGCGGTCTGTACGTTTACAACAGCCTTTGCGGTCTGTTCATTTAATAAATCCTTTGTGGTCTGTTCGCTTACTACAGTAATATGTTTAACCCATTTCGATCCTCTGTTCGATTTTTCGATCAGCTTTTTAAAAAAAATATGTATGTACGAATGACCCAACCCTCCCAACCCAAATTTAAAGAAAAAAAGTCTAACAAGGGAAGTATCTCAACCCTTATGAACCGATTTGCCTGAAACTTAAAATATATATTAAAGATTCGATTTTAATGTTGGGGTGTCTCGGATTATCGGCCATATCGGTGTTTAAAAATTTCGTTGTCCCCTTATGAAACCATGTGGACCTTCGGGAACATTTTGATAACTTTCGAATAGGGTTTCTAAATTCCCGGACTTTTTCAATTCCCGGGAAATCGTTTTAAAAAAATCGTATTCCCGGGAATTCCCGGGAATTTTTTTAATAATTTTTTTTTTTTAAATTTATTATATATAAATTATTATATTACAAATTTTGGTCGTATTTTCCAATTTTCAATGACTTTATATGCATTTTTTGCAAAATAAAAGTTCATAAAATCAAATTTTTGTAGAAATATTAGACCTTATCCCAGTTTTAGTATTTGCGTTGACGTATTTCCACTCCATACAATATTTTTCACAATTCGGAAAGTATGTATAACTTATTTGATTTTAAAATTTGACAACAAATGCGTTTATAAGTTATAAATTATAACAACTTTTTGGAAATTTTTTCTAATTTTGACTACGCAGTAGGGTTATGTTTTGAAGATAAATTTAGTCAAACTTTTAAATTATTAAAATAAATCGTTTTAAGGCATCCGGTCCAAAATTTTTTTTTTTTTCAAAGTTTTAATTTTATTTTAATAAATCATTTCAAATTGTGTTATAAATATGTAAATTAAACATATTTTTCTTAAAAAAATTAGCGACGAATTCCCGAAATTTCCCGTAGAAAAAATCCCGGGATTTTAAGAAAAATATTTCCCGGGAATTCCCGGGAAATTTTTCCCGAATAGAAACCCTACTTTCGAACTAACAGGAATATCATCTAGGGCAAAAATACGGGTCGACTTAAATTTAATAAAGATTATTTCTTATCCATATGGATATCGTAGGTCTATGTCTTCACTAGGGTGGGTCGTTTTGCCACTTTTTTGTCGGGTCGAAACGCTATACCCGGCAAAAGTTGTCTACCCAGATGGGTATTACAGATGTGAATTTTTTTGGAAATCGGTTGATATCTTCTGCTCTCAGAATGGGCTCAAAGTTTCGAAATTTCGGCTAAAAATCACAATATGCCAATTATTGAGGCTCGAAAAACCGGTTATTTTTTTTGGTAAAGATATGTTATTTTAAACGTAAACTCCATTTTAGGCATCAAAATGCAGTTTTAACCCCTCCCGGAGGTCCAGGGAATACCCCCGATATCCAAAGAGGATGTGAATTTCGGCTAAAAATACCCTAATTGATAATTATTGTGGTTCGAAAAAGTGGCATATGCTGTGTTTTTCAATAAGTGGATTTATTTTCTGATTAATCTTATTTTGCTTAAAAAAATATTTTAACATACTAAAACAAATTTGGAATATTTTTTTCCGTAATCTACAATAAATTTGCAATTATAGTCCGAAAAAATAATGAACAAATTTGGAAAATGAAAAAAGTTATAAATAAAACAAAATTAATCCAAAACGGATTTATTAAATCATAAAATTTAGTTGGATTTATTTTGATTTATTTATAACTTTTTTAATTTTCCAGATTTTTTTATTATTTTTTCGGATAATAATTGCTTATTTATCGTAGATTATGGAAAAAAATATTCCAAATTTGTTTTGGCATTTTAATTTATTTATTTTAAACTAAATAAGATTAATCCGAAAATAAATCCACTTATTGAAAAACACAGCAATAATTTTTGGGTACAAATATGTTATTTTAAATCCCTTTTATGCATCAATATGCAATTTTAAGCCATTTCGGAAATCCAGGGAATACCCCCGATATCCTAAGTGGGAGTTGAATTTCCAAAATTGTAAAAAATTCAAGTCCAGATAAAGTGTCATTATATATGGATAAAGATGCCTTAAAATGCTATTTTTAACGATACCTCCCCACCCTCAATATCAGGAAAAATTGTCACAAATTGAGATTTAAATTCAAATTTTGTTGGAGCTTGTCTAGAAATTAAATTCGATTTTATTATGACATCCCTTGCGTTTCTGTTGCACACTTTAGATATTGCTTCAGATACTAATTTTACTGTTCGTTCGACTGCAACTGAATGGCACGGAAACTGTGTTTTCAGGAAGTGAAAGTTTGTCAATAAGTTATTTATTTGATACCGTCCTTAAAACGGGTGGTACTGTGTTAGAAACATCAGTAATTTCCCAGAAGATCATTTGCACGTAATCAGTGGCCTCAAAATTTAGCCTTGGAATAATATTGTAGCGAATGAACTGATGACGATTCCCTGTTTGTTCTTCTTGAGTACTAAGAATTCTTTTTGGTGCATCTTGACGGACAGCAAGTCGACAATCTGTCATCATCGCGAGAAGAATATTTTCGGGCAGTGCAAAGAACGCATTGGTTGGAATGGATGAATGAACTACAGCTTTTTTTTACTTTGAGCCAACACTTAGGGGATGCCCCTTTTGCATCACCACATAGACTTTAGGTATGAACTTAACTATTTCTATGAAATCCTTGTTTTGCAGTTGTCAACCTGCGAGCCTTCTTCAATTTTCCAGGGATCATGGATGCAAGAACCTCCATGCATTCCGCCGAATCAATAGCTTTAGCTATAAGATACAAGTACTTGAAGTCCTTACTGAGTTTTTTAAGCTCTTCGGAACTGTGATAAGGAAGATCACATTTAATTACTATAAATGACACCACAGGAAGTTTTTCACATCCGGGTAATTTTGAACCTATAGGACCTGTGTAAAAATTGGGACCTGATGTTTGGCCGTCGAAATGCTTAAAGAGAACTCGCAATATTACTTCGATAAAATGCAAAAAGCAACCTGCCCATTGCATGGATTTTCCTATTAATTCTTCTAATTTTCGAAGAATTCTACCTCTATGGAAAATATAACTTTTAAAATATTCTCTTTACTCCACTTGATTTATTTACCATATAAACACTTTTTGATAACCTCTAGCCAAACAAAATTAAAAGATATAAATATATCTAGAAAAATCTAGCTGGAAATATCTCCCATATAATCACTTATCGATTTTGACCAGCCCGGCCTTTGAGTTGAGTCTTGGCGAGAACTATAAAATTATCAATGTTCCATATAACCAAAAACGGCTTTGAAAGGTTTAAAAAATGCCCAAACTTCCATCTTTCTTCGATCCCGGCGG
Organism: Pegoplata infirma; assembly: GCA_963921195.1. Lineage (NCBI taxonomy): Eukaryota > Metazoa > Arthropoda > Insecta > Diptera > Anthomyiidae > Pegoplata > Pegoplata infirma. The sequence goes on from CAWUER010000283.1 coordinate 17,696, forward strand.
GGGTCCTTGACCCCAAGGGGGCTAATAATTGCTTTTTAATGCATAAATGTGATATGACGTTTAAAATAACACATCTTTACACAAACAAAATGCTATTTTTCGAACCTCAATAATTGTCAATTTTGGTATTTTTAGCCGAAATTCACTTCTCTTTTGGATATCGGGGGTATTCCCTGGATTTCCGAAAGGGATTAAAATTGCATTTTGATGCATTAAAGGGATTTAACGTCTAAAATAACATATTTGTACCCAAAAATGATGCCACTTTTTCGAACCACAATAATTATCAATTATGGTATTTTTAGCCGAAATTCACATCCTCTTTGGATATCGGGGGTATTCCCTGGACCTCCGGGAGTTGTTAAAACTGCATTTTGATGCCTAAAATGGAGTTTACGTTTAAAATAACATATCTTTACCAAATAAAATAACCGCTTTTTCGAGCCTCAATAATTGGCATTTTGTGATTTTTTGCCGAAATTTCGAAACTTTGAGCCCATTCTGAGAGCAGAAGATATCAACCGATTTCCAAAAAAATTCACATCTGTAATACCCATCTGGGTAGACAACTTTTGCCGGGTATAGCGTTTCGATCCGACAAAAAAGTGGCAAAACGACCCACCCTACTCTTCACATAAGTACCCCCCAAACACGCCAAAGAATCTGAGAATTTTTCTTTAAAAAAAAAGATTCTCAGATCCTCTGAATTTCAGACTATAAAATAGGAAAAGTATCAAAACCTGAGACTTTAAATTCTGAAACCTTTTCCGCTGAAAAAAGTCTCAGAAGTTAAAACTTATTCTATTGTAGGAAGGTTACAGAATTTGAGACTTTTTGGATAGGCAAATGGTTTTCGAATCTTAGACTTTTTCAATAGGAAAAAGATATCAGAATCTCAGAATTTGAGACTTGTTCTAAAGGAAAAATCCCTGCGAATTTTGTACTCTTGCCCAAAACACTAAATCATGATAATTTTTGCGGAAGATTTGGGTGTACTTGCCAAAGCAAACATTTAAAAAAAAAAAATATATAATGTTATATTACTTTGCTATTCCATGCAAAACGAATTGAAATATCAGTCGAGGACCCCATTAAAAACCCAAAAGAGCAAAAATAAGTGCACAAAAGTGTTTTTAAATTTTGGAAAGTATAAAAGATTCGGCACCAAAGAATATAACACTCTCACTTGTTTTATGTACATTTTATAAACAAATGGAAAATTTGTATGCGAAAAGCTTAGACTTGGTAAAAAAGTAGTTTTGGATAAAAAAAAATGTTTTTTTTTCACGAAAAACAAAATTATGTTAAAAAAATTTAATGAACCCAAAATTTTTGGTGAAAAAAAATTTTGATGAAAAAAAGTTTTTGATGATTTTTTTTGATAAAAAGAAAAAATTTTTGATGTAAAAAAAAATTTGTGAAAAAAAATATGAACAAAAAAAATTTTTTGGTGAGAAAAAAATTGACAATAAAAAATTTGATAAAAAAAGTTGATGAAAAAAAATTGATGAAAAAAATATGAAAAAAAAAAAAATGAATGAAGGAAAATTTTTATGAAATAAAAAAATTGATGAAAAAAAAAATTTATGAAAAAAAAAAAAATTGATAAAAAAAAATAAGTAAAAAAGTTAAATTCGGCCTTGCCGAATATAGTGATACCCTCCACAATTTCAAAAAGATTATTGCAAAAAACTTTTTTATTGCAAAAAAAAATTTGGGAAAAAAAATTTCCGCGAAAAAAAATTTTGGTAAAAAAAATCCGAGATTTTTTTTTTTTTTTGTCAAAAAATATGTTCGTACTTGTTTAAATACCATTTGGTGTTCAATTATGTTCACATATGCCAACCAGAAGCCGAATTAAATCATTTTGTACTTTTAGGTTATGTTGAATGTACTGAAATTTTTGAGGTGTGCTTACATTTTCGTTCATAACTTTTGACCCGCTGAACCGATATCGCTCAAATGGAATACCAAACTTCTCGGGAAAACTTCCAATAAATATGTTAAGTTTCAGTCAGCTCTGTGCAATGTTTTGTCCGTGACAGTATTTTCCACAGACAGACGGACAGACGGACAGACGGACATCGCTAGAATGTCTTAAAATCGATCGGGCATCATGAATATATATACTTTATGGGGTCCCAGATCGATATTTCGATGAGCTACAAACGGAATGACAAACTTATATATACCCTCTATCACTAAGTGGTGGGTATAAAAATGATGAAAAAAAAAAAGAATTTGACGAAAAAAAAAAAATTGATAAACAACAAAATTTTGATAAAAAAAAATTGATGAAAAAAAAATTTGATAAAAAAATTAATGAAAAAAAAATCCAAAAAAAAAATTTGATGAAAAAAAAAAAATTAAAAAAAGTTTGATGAAAAAAAAAATTATGAAAAAAAAAAAATTGATGAAAAAAAAAAGTTTGATGAACAAAAATTTGTTGAAAAAAAAAATCTGAGACATTTTCTTTAGGAAAAAGTGCCAGAACCTAATAAGAAAAAGGCCTCATAATCTGCGACTTTCTAATTTTTCCACAGAAAAAAAGCCTCAGATTCTGATACATTTTTTTCAGAAAAAGTCTCAGATTCTGAGGTATTTTTCCTTTAGAAAAATCATTTATTTATGAAAAATGTCTCAGAATCTCATATTTTTATATGTAGGTACAATTTTTTTGATCATAAGAAACAAAGCTCCATTTTAGAAGGGGTCTGATTTTTTGATAAAAAAAACAGGTTTGCAAAATCTACTAAATGTTATGATTTTATATTTTTTGAATTCAAAGAAGAAAAAGAAAAATTAAAAAAACTTCAAAAATTAAAATTGCATAAAACTTTGAAAAACAGGCTTTTTTGGAATATTGGAACATTGAAATTTTTTTTAAAAGATTTTCGAGATCAGCGGGTGCTAATAACCCTAAAAAATTACCTTTTTCCAAGAAAAATAAAATTGAATCTTGGTCCAAATGGGTTAAATGTTATCAAATTTATGCTTAAGACAGAAAACCGCATTACTTTTTATGATTTGTTTTTATGATTCTAAAGATATAATTATGAATCATTAAAGAAGATTAAAAAAAAATAAACCTGAACCTTATTTCAACCAAAATCAAAAACCTTGTAAAAAAAACACAAAACCAATATAAAGCAAAAGAAATTTGTATTTCAAAATTTTTTTTTGTTTACCTCAATTGTTGTTTGCTTTTTTTCATATAAGCAATTGCCTTAATTGCTGTGGGAACCAATGCATTTCCGCTTCAATAAACAAACAACAAATCCACCATCAAAGCTCACAAGTGCATACATTTTTGAGATTTTCCTTTCCACAAACAAAAAAGAATTCTAACCCGTACGTATGTGTGTGTTTTGGTGAAAATATGGGTGTGAGTATATATGATCAAAGATGAGTGTTAGTAAGCCATTTTTTTTTTGTTTTGTATTTAAGTAAACGTGGAAAAAGCACTTTACTTTTCAATGCTTTTTAAAACGGAAGTGTTATTTTCAACGGATTTGGTGGTATGTACCTGTTTTTCTAATATAAAACCTTAGCCAAAATGATGTGGTTTCATAGGGTCATAGATGGAAATAAGGCATTACTATTGAAATTTCATTATGATTTCTTGATGGAAAAGGTAATGAAAAAAAAAATCCAATTAATGGTAGTAAAGGTTTTTGATTTAAAAAAAAAATTGTAAACCAAAATTGTAAGCAATTGTTAAAAATATATCAATTATAATCAGGGTTGTAAACGTAAGGTGGATTTTCATATACATTTGGTCTGAGTAAATTTTCCTATTTTTTTTGATTTTAAAAATCGTGGGGGTCGAAATAGTTGCCTTTCAAGGTCAATATTTACACACAAAAATATTGAACATGTTGGACAATGTCTTTAGGTTTTTTTTTTTTTTTTTGACTTTAAAACAGGAAAGTTGCTCACAAAGTGAATTATTTATTTTTTTAGCTTACAATAAAACTTAATATTCTGACATTACTGGAAAAGTGTTTTCATGATAAAAATTCTTTTTTTTGGTCTTTAATTTTTTTGTTGTTTTTTTATACCCTACTTCATATAATGAGTTTATGCTGATGTTTGTAACTACCCGAAATATTGGGCCTAACTAGAATTTTCAACCGATTAAGAATAATTCGATTAATCGATCAAACAAAACCAAAATCTTGTTCGATTAATATAAAAACGACGATTTTAGAATAACGAATAAATCGATTAATTCATGTCAATTAATCGAACAACTATTTTTTTAAACCCTCCAACTACAGTAGCGAAATATCGGTCTAGGACCCCATAAAGTATACATATTTTATTGATCAGTAATCGATTCTAAGACATTCTAGCGATGTCCGTCTGTGGAGGGCACGATACAGTCCAAAATAAAAGATCTATACTCCTGAATTTTGGCACAATTATGTCTTATGATCATAGGCTGGTTAAGTTCGAAGGCAAAATGGGATGGGGGGAAAAATGTTCCCCCCTAAAAAACTAAAGCACCACCAGAAAAACACAATTAAAAAAAAAAATTATATTTGTTTAACAAGTGAAACATTTTTATGCCATATTAAGTTCATTGACCTGCATTTGAACCAAGATGATTAGGAAATGCTATTTCTTCGGCCCGCTCTTTTTTAAGGGCGTGGTTTTAGAAAATAATACAAAATAATGATAAGTGTTTTTTATGCGTAAATATCGTAAAATTTAATTCGTAAACATTTATGAAAAGGTGTCCTCCAACGTCCCCCACCAACTTAAAATTAAAATTTTTAAAATTTTAAGTTTTTTTTGCTTTTTATACATAAAATAAATTCAGTTATTCAATTTATAAGTTTTTAACTTAAGGTTTTTAACACAGGTCAACAATAAATAAAGAACGTTTTTAACTTATTTTTTTTTTTAATAAAACATTAATTATTTTGATTTTAAGTTTTTGTATGAATTGTGTATTTTTTTTGTTAATAAAAATATTTTTTAACAACCACTTTTTTATTCGTTATTCTCATCGATTAATCGAATAATTTTTTAGATTTAATCGTTTAATCGAACGAGCAAAAACAATTATTTGAATTATTTGAACAAAGTTGAGAGGCGAATAATTGACAACTCTAGGCCTTTTTGAGTCGATTTAGCCATGTCCGTCCGTCCACGTTAACGTTGTGCGCACGTAACATGTCGCAATTTTTAACCGATTTCTCTGAAATTTGAAACTTAAGATTTCTTGATCCAAGGAAGAACGCTATTGAAAATGGAAAAAATGGGTATATGTTTTGAACTAGCCCCTATACAAACGTCCCTTTTAAATATGGTTCAAATGACCCTAACAACCGTATTTTAATAGGAATCCCTTCGAAGTTTGGCAGGTAAACGTGTTTTGTATTCACAAATCACCATTCTAAATTTTAAAGGAATCGGAACAGTTCTTCTTGTAGCCCCTATACAAACCACACTAAAATTTCATAAAAATAGATAATATATTATTAAAATTTTGTAATAACCCAATCATATCTGATTATAATGACGCCATTTTTCGACTTAGGCCCCTTATGAAAATTTCGCCCGAAATTCAATTAACCTATTTTAATCCTCTGTTCGATTTTTAAACAGTAGAGAACACCTTTTTCAAAAAAATATTTATGTATGAAAGAGGTGGAATTTCGGGTAAATATGGTTACGAGTGTTAAGTCTCATCTCCCTGCAATTAAAAAAAAAATCCCCCCTTGACCACAGCAATTTATTTGTCAATGAAATGCAATGCAAATCAGCACTGAAATTGTTTCAAGCAAAAACGAAAATTAAGCATTTTTCGATTTTCGGCTTTTAATTTTTTTGACTAATTTAAAATTTTTTTAGATTTAATTTATTATCAAATTCCACTAATTTGAATTATTTTGAATCTATTTTCTTTTGAAAATAATGAAATAAATTAATAAAATAGCAAATAAATCCAAATATTAAAATTGCAAAAAAAGTTGAAATGCAGGCTTTTCTGGCAAAACGGCACATTGAAAATTTTTTTTGTCAATACTGCCTTTATTTTCAAAAAAGAAAAATATAATTGAATCTTGGTCCAAAATGGGTTAAAGCGGTTTATTAATAAGTAGAAGTCTATTTCACTGAAATTTGGGTTGTGAATGTTTTCTACACTTATTAAGGATTTGACAAAAGATAGACAGAAGCGGTCCATGTTTGGACTTGGAACCCATTTTCCGGTATTATATCGCCGGCCTTGACAGACAATAATTTTCTTTTTATACCCTCCAACCACAGTATGGTGGTATCCCAGCAAAACTAAGATTACCAAATAAGGTATAAAATAAGGTATATGATTGCTTATTTTATACATTGCAGCATTGATGATTTTAACAGGCGATGAGACTCAAAGTAATGCATCCACATTATGACAAAGAATACCAGTAAGGTATAAAATAATTGATCAAATTTATAGCAAAGCATACGAGTAAGGTATAAAATATAGCATACCAGAACATAATATATAAGATGTTACGAGTAGTGGAAAAGTAATTTTGTATTAAATTTACTCACGTGAATGTAAGTGAGTGTAAGTAATAAAATATGCTCGTGAGTGAGTGTGTGTCATCAGAAAATTCCTGTCGTGAGCCCATCTCTAGTTTAAACTTATGCATTTTTTTATAAAATATTTATTTTTTATGTTATTGTAATGCATTTTGCATCCAATTATAAATAATGCATTATTTAAAACTTTGAAATAATACATAATGTAACCAAATATAAGTCATCCATGATTTAATGTTTAGAAATAATAAATATCAAACACATTTTTTCCAATAATCATGCATTACGTAACAAATTATTAGTAAATCATTATTTTTTACTTGAAAATAATACGCTGTGGAACAAATGTTTGGTAAGACATCCTAAAATAGGCTGTAGGCAAAATCGCCCAAAGAAAAATGGCCCAAAAAAGAAAACGAAAATTCGCCCAAAAATTGTTCATACAAATTTGGGTCATATTTCATATGAAAAGTTATCCAACATTTTTGGGCAAAATTTCGAAATTAAAAATTGGGTGATTTTTCATTACGAAAAATTACCCAAAAATTATGTATGAAAAATTGCCCAATTTTATTTTGGTTTTATTTTTTGTCAAAATCTTAAAATGTCAAAACTGAAATATGTATGTCACCATAAATCAGTATTTTATTAGGTCTATTCGATTACCTTACTACAATCTACTATTTTTTACTCATTTTACTACAGCTGGATATTTTCAATACAAAAAGTAAACAAGACTTTCCAGTTGTAGTAAAAAATAGTATGAAATTTGGGTAATCGAATAGACCTATTATTTTTAGAAACAGTAAACGCATACCGTGTTTTTTTTTTATAAATTATATATTAATCTAACCAAGAATAAGCTGAAGCAAAACCGTTCCGTTGTTGCGGCGCTTTGATCGGTGCTAATTATAATTTTTTTTATTTCGTTAAAATTTAAGTTTCACACTTAAAACTTTTACATCAATTACTTATGCGTTTTACGGGCTGTATTCTCAAAATAACGATCTATAAAAATAAATAATAACCACGAAACCTATGGTCTTATCTCAAAAGTTTTTGTCTTTGTCTTAAAGTTCTTCTGCGTAGCCGGCCTTCGGATTACAAACTCCATGCCTTAGCCCCACCACCTCCGCAAAAGAAAGCTTTTCTGTGTAATATGTGTTTTGGAAAAAATGTGTTAGAAAAAATCTATTTTAATTTTATTTTGGGCCATTTTTCATTTCTTTTTTGGGCTTTTTTTCGTTAATTTTGGGCGAAGTTTCGTATTTTTCTTTTTGGGTCATTTTTCATATTTTTTGGGCGATTTTGCATTTGGGTGATTTTTCATAAAACTTTTTGGGCGATTTTCTTTGGGCGATTTTGCCTTCAGCCCCTAAAATAATGCTACAAATAAGGTATAAACATTGCTTGGTAATGTATTATATAATCACCACCCATTACCAAAGTTTTTCTGGGATACTCACTTTGTCATTCCGTGTGTAAAGCATCGAAATATCGAACTAGGACCCCATAAAGTATATATTTTATTGATCAGTGATCGATTCTAAGACATTCTAGCGATGTCCGTCCGTACGTCCGACACGATACAGTCCAAAATAAAAAAAAACTAGACTTCCGAAGTTTGGCAGGAATATGTCTTATATTCCTAGGCAGTTTAAGTTCGGAAATGGGCAAAATCGGACCAAGGGGAAAAAAGTTCCCCCTTGGAGAACTTAACCAACCTAAGAAAACCGAATTTTTTGAAAAATTGTTTGTACTTTTGCTAAGCAAATGCAACATTCTTATCTCAGAAGAAGTTCAAAATCGGAAGGGAAGGTGCCCCTTAACGTCTCCCACCAACCCCCCCCCAAAAAAAAAGACGCCCCTGATTTTTGTTATACCCTCCAACTACAGTATGGGGGTATACTCACTTTGTCCTTCCATTTGTAACGCATCGAAATATCGGTCGGGGACCCCATAAAGTATATATATTATTGATCTATGATCGATTCTAAGTCCGTCCGTCCGTCTGTATAAGACACGATGCAGTCCAAACTAAAAGAGATAGACTCGTTAAGTTTGACAGGAATATGCCTTTTGGTCCTAGGCAGTTTAAGTTCGTAAATGGGCGAAATCGGACCAGGGGAAAAAAGTTCCCCCTTGACGAACTTAACTAACCTCTGAAAAACGCCAAATTTTCACAGTTTTTTTTTTTTGTATTTTTGTTAAGCAAATGAAACAATTTGATGTCAGAAAAAGTTCAAGGTCCTGCACTTGGACTTAGGAAATGAAAAAAAATAGTTTTTTTAACCCGCCCCCGTTTTGTGGGCGTGGATATTAAAAATGTTTTTAAATAATGATAAAATTGCTTTACTTAAGCTCAAAAAGCATAATAAATGAATTTTTAAACATTAATCTCATGGGTTTATGTGTCCCCTAATGCCCCTGCAATTTTTTTTATATGTTGTTTATAGATTCGGCACAGCCGAATTTAACACTCTCACTTATTTATATTGTTTTTTATATTTTGGAGGGTATAAAAGATTCGGCATAGCCAAATGTAAAACTCTCACTTGTTTTTTTTTTTTTTTTTGTTTCTGGTTTTTGCAAAAAAAATATTTTTAATCAGTTTTTTGATGACAATGTATCTTAATATTAGCACACTATAGAATACTTATGTGGGGCATCCCATGCCAAATCGAACACTTTCGGACCCGACCCCATTTGATTTCGCTCATTTTAGGATTTGTTTTAGTCCGTATTAAGTGCAACTTGCATACCAATTTTCAGCGTTTTATACCAAGTCAGTTTGAAGTAATTAATTTTTCAAAATGGGTATTTTTTTAAAAAAATTAAGAAATTACAATATTCAATTAATTTTTACCAGTAAAAATGACGGTATTTGAAAAAAGTTGGAAAGCATTTTAATGGTATTTAAATTTATTTTTAGAAAGCAAATATGAAAAAACTATTTGAAGTAATTATCACTTAATTTTTAACGTTTAATAATTAAAATCGACTTTTTGAAAAAGTCCGAAACCGTCGATTTTTTTTTATCTAAAAATTCTACTCCAAATTCTGTTTGCCTTATTTTGTTGTGAATACCCTTAATATTTATACAATTTATATGTTCATATAAACACTTGCAAACAAGTGTTAATTTTTTGTGTATGTATGTATGTATGTGTGTGTAAAAACCAATATCTATTAAATAAAATCAAATTACATACTTTTACATACATATATTGTACAAAAATATTGTATAGAAAATAATGCCATTTACTTTACTATATGTAGTAATCAATGAGCTGTTAACTTGTTAAAGTGTAATAAAATTTTATATTTTCCCATATGTACTAGTATATTTTACATACTACATGTATCTGCGGATGTCAGTAATACATATGTATACCTAGTATCTAGGTCCTAGATAATAGTTAAATGTAATAAAAGGTCAATAAGGGTCATTAAGAGGGGTTAAAAAAAAAAGTTAGCATACATAAGCTTCAAAGTTAAAGAAATGGAAAAATTGTTTGTAGAGATTAGCAAAGTAAAATAGTTATATTTGACTTAAATAAATTCTGGAATAGCCAGAAAAATATTTTTGTGAGACGTATTTTTATCTCTAAGTGAATATACTTAGGGTAAGTTAGGGTCAGTATCTACCAATTTTATTTTTTGGAGCACCATATAAAATCAGAGTCAAAAAATTAACGGTGCAATTTTAAAAATTTAAAAAAAAATAGAAAGAATTGTGATCACATCTCACATTAAGGCTTAAAAGTTGTGTAATTTAGAGTAGAATTTTTAGACTTCTTAAATAAAATTTAAGGTTTTGGACTTTTTTAAAAGCTCGATTTTAGTTTTTAAACGTAAAAAAATAAATGATTACACTGCGGAACACTAAAAAGTAAACAAGAGTTACGACCATCATTTCTATATATTTCGGACATGCTGAATCGAATGGCGTACTCCGTTTTTCGATGTATGGTACAGTTTTCTTGCAAAATGTCTTTAAAGATTTGCTGATTTCGAGCCAGTTTTTTAACAAAAAAATGTGCAAAGTAAATGGTTTATAAATTTTATGACATGGAAAACAAAGATATGACTTCTAGCAACATTTCTTATGCAAATTTGGTTTGAAGCTTTTCAATTTAAGCCCTTACATTCGCGAATTTCGTGAAATTAACAGCCAAATTGGCCTTTGATAAAAAACTTGCTTTTAATGAATCAAAAATGCATCCCTAACAATACGAATAGTGGACAAAAAAAAGCTATGTTATATGGACCATCATGATGAAAATCGCGAAAACCGTTTTTTTTGTGTATGCCAGCATCACTTTACGATATGTTCCATCTTTTAGTATACAATAATGTGGGAACCTTAAACAACTAACTGACCAAAAATTCGGCCAAAAAAGTTTTCATTTGCAAAAGTTATCTTAACAAAAACTATTATTTCAGTGTTTGCGATACAATAATTATAGTTTTTGTTAAGATAACTTTTGCAAATTAAAACTTTTTTGGACAAATTTTGGGTCAGTTCATTGGTTAAGTTTCCCACATTATATACTAAAAGATGAAGCCTCAAATCATCTCCTAAAGTGATGCTGCCATATACAAAAAACGGTTTTTCGCGATTTTCATCATGATAGTCCATATAACATAGATGTTTTTTGTACACTATTCGTAGTATCCCCCTTTGGGATATATATATGACATTTTTATGGGATCTTCCTATTCAAATGACATATAATAACCAAGAAAAGGAAGCACAGCTGAAGTGCTAAGGGACGCCTCCAAGGGTTGCGGATAGTGGATAACCCTCTCATGTAGTATGGGGGGTAACTGCGAATTAAATAAGCAGTGGCGGACAATTCAGCGGGTTAGAGAATAGAGTCTCAGATGGTCACGCCCAGCGACGTGTATCCTTTAAATTCTGAGTGTCAATGAAGCTCGAACCGACATGGCGATTAATTGACGTCATCAAATATCCAAAGCTGAACTTTTATTTCTAAAACATTTTATTACTGAAACGTCTACTACAAATTTAATAAAATCCCCCCCCCAAAACGATAACGACATTTGGCTTTAAGCAACGGATAATGATTGGAACTTGGAACGTACGAACTCTCTCCGAGTCATCAAGGCTTGAACAAGTTTGCAAAGAAATGGTGAACTACAACATCGAAATTCTTGGTCTCAGCGAAGTAAGATGGCTGAATAGTGGAGCAACACGCACTCAAAATGGCAGCACATTTCTTTACTCTGGCAACAGCGATAAACGTCTAAATGGGGTTGGCTTATTGCTCACACCGTTGGCAAATAAAGCTCTCTTGCACTACACGGCTATATCTGACCGTATTATATCCGCCCGCTTCAATTCGAAGTTTCGTAAAATCTCTGTAATCCAATGTTACGCGCCAACAGAACCTGGTGATGATGTTTTGAATGATGATTTTTACAGCCAACTAGAATCTGCAATCTCTGCTATCCCGAACGGTGACATCAAAATCGTCCTCGGCGACTTTAATGCCAAGGTACACCCAAAAAAAAAACGTGGGTAAATAATACTAAAAATTTAACTAAATGTTAGTCCAAAAGGACCTAGTGCAGTAATTGGTAACCACTAACCATACTAAAATTTTTTACTAATATTATTCAAAACCAGTAAAAATTACTAATTTTAGTACTTTGAAGATACTAAAATTAGTAACTAATTAGTAGATTTTGGTACAAAATCACTTACTAAACCTTTTATTGTAATGGGATCTCAGGGACTGGGCAATTCTAGAAATGATAATGGCGAAAGACTCGTTGATTTCTGTGCACGCCACCGATTATTTATTGGAGGTACGAAGTTCATCCACAAAGATATACATAGGTATACATGGCGGTGCCCTCTTGATATCACCCGCAACCAGATTGACCACATAATGATAAATAAATTGTTCCTGGGTTGTCTATTAGATGTGAGGACAATGCGAGGTGCCGATATAGATAGTGACCATAACCTATTAGTGGGCACATTTAAACTTCGTCCTGCGGCAGTCAACTCACAAAAAGGCGTCGTGAAATTTAATACTGCTCGGCTTCATAACCCTGATGTTGCTTCCCGCTACTGTTCTACTCTGAGAGACTCATTTCAACCAAACAACAACAACAACATTAGTATACAATCTTGGACAAATGTAGCACAAAACTGCTCACGAACTGCGAAGGAAACTTGAAGCGAGAAAGGACTACATATTGTCAGCGAACTCCGTAAAGAAATTAGTACGAGCTGACCGGGAACGATACTTTAACAGCATCGCAGAGGAAGCCGAACAAGCAGCGAACATTGGTAACATGCGTGGGGTTTATAAAGCAATTAAAGATCTAGGAGGCAGAAACATCAAGAATATATCAATGCTAAAAGATAAACACGGTCGTGATCTCACTACGACTGAAGAGAAACTAGAACGCTGGCAAGTTCTAGTTTCTCTTCATATATCACAAAGGTTAGGTTAGGTTGTGAAGGATGACGTCGGTTTATACAAAACTAACGTCCATAGAGGCCTTGATGTGGCCCATTATGATTCCTTTAATGGTCGAAACCTTCTCTCTTCAATTTTATCACTCGCATTGTTTCCAGTTATGCATCCCATTTTGAAGCTTTTATAAATGCCAGTAGAGTCCAAGGATTCTCGCTTCGAATTTCCAATAAGCTCTGAAAGAAATAAGAGCCAAATAGTTTAAATCTTCTAAAAGACAGCGCAGGGCATTCACATAAGAAGTGATAGCTGTCTTCGACAGCTTCCCCACACCATCTACAAGTATCATCATTCAATCTACATATTCTTACCATATGTTTACCTAATGTATTATGACCAGTTATAAGATTTATTACCATTCTTAGTTGTCTTCTATTCATATCTAGGAGAATTTGGGTGTGTTTTGTCAAGTTTTCATCCCATAATGATTTAGTCTGAATATATCTGTCTGAATTTGTCCATCTGCATATCCAGGTATCTCTAGCTTTGCACTTGATCCGTAGTGAATTCAGTGACAAAGGGGGGTAAACATCGGATTCCGACGCTTCCTCTGGAAGGCTGGCACCTTTTTTTGCCAGTTCATCTGCTTTCTCGTTGCCTAGAATATCTTTATGTCCGGGTACCCAGCACAGTCTAATGTTATGCTGCTCGCTGAGAGCCTTAAGTTCTCTGTGGCAGCGGCTGACTACCTTAGACCTGATGTTGTCATTTTTAAGAGCCAATAGTGCAGCTTGACTATCAATGAAAAAAACTAATATCGCTTCTGTATATTGGCAACATTGAAATCTGTTCCGCAGCTTTGGCAATAGCATATATTTCAGCTTGAAAAATACTGCAGTCATCCTTTAATCGATAAGATCTGTTAATGTTTAGCTCCATACAGTGAAAACCACTACCAGTTCCTGTGTCAGTTTTGGAACCATCTGTATAGATATTAATTTGATAAAAATCTATTTTACTCTCCAGCCAATCCTCTTGCGATGGTATTACAATATTCAACTTCCCATCAATGACATTATATGGAGGAATGTAATCCGTTATCATGTTCCTCTCCATATTACTAATGAGGTTCGTATGACAGACTTGTCTATTTTTCAGGGAGCCTGCTTGATTAAGTCTGTTAAGAGTAATCGCAGCATTTACCTTAATATGAATATCCAATGGTGTGATGTTCAAAAGTATTTCTAATGCTTCAGTAGAGGTCGTATTCATAGCTCCAGTGAGACTCAACAAAGCTATCCTGTTCACCCTCTTTATCATGTCCGCACGTGTTTTATGTTCCACAATTGGCCACCAAACATGACAACCATAAGATAATACAGGTCTAACGACCGCTGTGTATAGCCAATGAAAAAGTTTAGGCTGTAATCCCCATTTTTTCCCCACTAATTTCCTACACGAGTATAATGCAGCAAAAGTCTTTTTAATACGTTCGTCTAAGTTCCTTATCCAATTTAGTTTAGCAGAGTCCGATAGTGTTAACCTAATACCATTTAGTCTAGGAGGAATAAAATTAGGTATAATTCTTCTCCTAGTAAAAAGAACCAGTTCCGTTTTCGTTGGATTCACGTTGAGCCCACAACCCCTTGCCCATGCTGAAAGTGTACTTAATATATATATATATTACCTCCGAATTTAACTTAAATGGCTGCCCTTGGCTCTCTCGCCGTTGTAATCCTCGCAGGGAAATAGCTACATCTCCACCAACCTATCGGGAAATCTTTTCAACATTGTGCAATTTGAAGGAATAAAAGTCTGCCGGTCCCGATACAGGCAGAACTGCTGAAATATGGTGCTGGTCCCATTGCTGAGGTGCTCTTGCCAATAATACAGTCTGCATGGCAGAGCAATATTATCCCAGAATGTTGGAAGGCTGGTGTGATCATCACTATACACATGAAGGGTGATCTGAGCTACTGCAAGAACTGGCGAGGGATTACATTGCTAAACGTTATCAACAAAGTAATGGCCCTACTTCTTTTGCAAAGAATAGCACCAATTGTTGAACCGCTGTTACGTCAGGAGCAAGCGGGTTTTAGGCCTGGTCGATCATGCGCGGACCATATAAATACTCTACGAATTATCATAGAGCAATCGCAATAGTTCAATAACCACCTCTATATGCTGTTTGTAGATTTTGAGCGCGCCTTTGACACCGTATACAGACCGGCAATATGGGCTGCCCTTAGGAGTAAAGGCGTACCCGATAAGATTATTGATCTCATTCGTGAACTTTACAATGGTGCCGAATGTAGAGTTAGATTCTGTGGGCAAGAGAGCCGTCCATTTGAACATAATGAGGGTGTCAGACAGGGGTGTGATGGGTTAGATGGAGTCATGGAGCACACAAACATCGAAGCTCAGAATGGCATACGTTGGAACCTACGTGAACGTCTTAATGATATTGACTACGCAGATGATTTATGCATGATGGCCCATCGGTTTGAAGATATCGAACAGAAGCTCATATGTCTTGACAGAAACGCAAGAAAAGTAGGTCTTAGAATCAACGTTAATAAGACAAAACTAATGAGAATTGGTACAAACAACTCAACACCTCTCATATTGCACGGAGATCTTATTGAGGACGTTGACTCTTTTTGCTACCTCGGTAGCCGCATAACAAAAGATGGTGGTTCTGGAAAAGATATAGAGGAGCGCATCAACAAGGCTAGAGTCACATTTCACTCATTAAATAAAGTCTGGCGAGCAAACAACATCTCAAAAGCTACGAAACTGCGAATATTTAACTGTAGTGTTAAGTCTGTCCTGCTATACAGTTGCACAACATGGAGTACAACACAGGCCACCCAGAGAAAGCTGCAGACATTCGTAAATCGTTGCCTTAGACAGATTCTGCGTATCTTTTGGCCATGCTTGGTAACTAATGAACAACTTTTATATCTAGCCCGTTGTGAACCTATTGATATTGAAATCAAACGTCGTAAGTGGTCTTGGATAAGCCACATATTAAGAAGACCGACCAATGAAATCACCAGAGCGGCTCTTGAATGGAATCCGCAAGGTCATCGCAATCCTGGTCGCCCGCGAAACCCCTGGGTGAGGATGGTGAGAAACGAAGGTCAAAGTTGCAACTTGTCTTGGAATCAAATTAAGTCGCTAGCCAAGGATCGTTCCAAATGGAGAGAATTTGTAGACGCCCTATGTTCATTATGAACTTTTATATAATTTAGTTAATACATATTTATCTTACTATTTTATGTTAATAAAGGAAATATATATATATATTCGTAGTGTCATGGACGCCTTTATGATCCACAAAATGCAAGTTTTTTATCAGAGAACAATTTAGCGGTTAATTTCGCGAAACTTAAAAAAATTAAGAAATCCGCGAATTTAAGGGCTTAAGATGAAAAGCTTTAAACCAAATTTATATTAGAAATATTGCTACAAGTTATATCTTTGTTTTCAATGCCATAAAATTTAAAATTAATAAGCTTTGGAATTTTTTTTGTTAAAAAAGCAGCTGAAAATCAGCCGATCTTTAATTACATTTTTCAAGAAAACTGTACCATACATCGAAAAACGGAGTACGCCATTCGATTCAGCATGCCCGAAATATATTGAAATGATGGTAGTACCTCTTGTTTTCTAAAATAGTGGTTAGTTTTGTCACGCAGTGTTATTACTTCGAATAATTTTTTCATATTTTTTTTTTCAAAAACTACATTTAAATAACAACAAAATGTTGTCCATCTTTTTTTAAGATATCTATATTTTTTACTGGTCAAAATTATTTGAAAATTTAAATTTTTTTATTTCCATTTTTAAAAATTGATTACTCAACACCAACTAGGTATAAAAAACTAAAAATTTTAGTGCAAGTTCCATTTAATACGTACTAAAACATATCCAAAAAATTAATCAAAGGGGGTCGGGTCTAAAAGTGAGTGATTTGACCTGGAATGCCCCATATGCACCAGGGTGGCACGAATTATGAATTTTTTTTCGAATTTTGTCGATCGCCAGGCAAATTATAGATCGTTTTGGGCTTAAAACTCTATGTTTAAATTTTTATACAAATTGGACAAAATTCCCGTGCCTTTGGGGTTTTAATAAGATTTTGCTCGAAATTTTTTTCCCATACAAACCAAAAAAATTTTTTAAATTTTTTATTTTTTTTTTGTTTGTTTATTATCTTGCGTGATTAGCTTATTAACAGCTAAAAATTTCATTTTGGTGGGATAAACCCTTCCACTGCAGAATTGAGTTCGTACACACGTAATCCAGCCATGAGCTGACAAATCTCCATGGATAAGGCCAGAAGACAACGCCAAAAATGTAAAAAAGTGCTTAAAATATTCCAACAACGACCTTAGCTGGCGCACACTCGGGAGTGCGACAGCTGGCCTTTCAAATTGACCATACTTAAATGATCGATAAAATTATGTCGCTTTCTCCCGGACTATAATTTTGTTCTCTTAATTTTTCTTAATTATTGCAGTTGTGTTAAAAAATATCATATAACTTTAATGCAACTATTTAAACTAATTGTTTACTAACTATTTTCTAAATGTAGACATAACCAAAGTATTTTTGGATGTTCTCAAACTCAGGTGGTTTTGAGCAATTCCATGTTTGTTTTTACCCAACCAAAACTTTTGTTGGCTACTTTATATAATTTTGTTTAATTTTGTTTTTGTGATATTTTTTTTTTTTGTGAAAGTAGAAAATGATGTTAAATAAAGCCTTAACTTTAATATTATGCAAAATTTTCATATAATATGGGTTTAAGTTAGGAGAAAACCTGGTAATGCTGTTTTATGTTTGTTGGATGTTAAAACAAAAGCTAAACACATAAATTACCACAACCACTTGTATAACTCATTGTCTACCTAAAGTACTTTCACTCCATATAGAAACATATAAACCTCGGCAAATATTTAAAGGTGGTGGACACCTAAGTAAGGATATTAAGATATTTAAAACAAAATTTTAAAAATTGTGTTTATTTTAATAAAGTTGCTTTCTTCTATTATCCCCTTGTCCCTAAAATGTTGTTTAACCCCGTTATTTTTAACTATATGCTATTATTATGTAGGTGTTTTACTCGTATTTTAGAAATGGCTTGTTTATACCTGTCCTTTCCTTTCCTTAACACAAACCAATGATATATGTATGTTGTATGTCGAAATACAAGACATTCACATACACATACATACATTTAATAAAAACCTGCTTTTTGTTGTCTACTTCTAGGCGCTAAAGCTATTTTGATAGGTGTTAATATTGAGAGCCAGCTACAACAACAGTAAAAGCATGAACAAAAAAAAATTTTAATAACAGCATGAGGCATTGCAACCCATAATTATGGCAATAATCGTAAATAATAGTCAACACAAAATTAAAATGAGTAGTCACCATTTTCTTAAATATGCACCATTGCGATATTGAGTTTAGGTATAGCATACATTTAAAAGGAAATAACATAAAACATATGGATAATAAAATATACATAAAAACCATATGATACATCACAAAAATATCCATCTAAATAAGGTAAAATTTGATATAAAAGCCATATGTAAACATAACAACAATTAACCTTAATTTTATATTAACATTAAAAAATGGTGTTTTTATCACAACCAAATGTATTCTATTGTTACACCGGCCAACAGCCTATATTAATCACGAACCTGATGACATACGTTTGAAATAAGAGATTAAATGAAGTAAAACTGCATTTACAGGTTTTCATTTCGTGATCCTGTTTCCTTTTAAAACGGCTTCAAAGTTTTTAAGGATTACATTTTGTAAAATATTTTTTTTTTAAATATTTGTGCTTTTCCTAGGATGCCACTGGTGATGGCAAATGAAAAAGGAGGATTAAACCTAATTTTATTTTGCGATATCAGGATAAAAGGATGTGAATAACATTCTTTGAAAACTTAATCAAAATATGTTGTTGAAAATTTTGAATTATATTGAAGGATAAAGTTTTGAAAGTACATAACTTATTTTTCCTGATATGTAAAAATAATAAAATAGGAAAATTATGGGAGATCCTCCTCTTTCATTTGCCATCACTAGTGGCATATCAGGACAAATACAAATATTAAAAAATATTTTATAAAAGTTAATCCTCTAAAATGTTGAAGTCCTGTTTAAAGAAACAGGATCACAAGACTAAAAACAGTTAGTGAGGTTTTACTACATTTAATCTCTAGTTCTAAACGTATATTATCCAGTTCGTCTTAAACGACTTTTAAAAATTTTTGTCGACCGGTGTAACTGATGTATGTTTTTTTAAAAGAGCTGTTAGGGTCACAAAAATATAAAAAAACAAGTAAGAAAGTTATAGTCGTTCAAGACCGACCATATGATACCCTACACCAGTGTTTTCCGGAAAATGGGTCCCAAGTCCAAACATGGACCGATTGTATCTGTCTTTTGTTAGATCTTTATTTAGTGCAGAAAACACACACAGAACAAATTTTAGTGGAATTGGTTTATTTTTTGTCAATAAACCAATTTAACTGAATATCGGTCGAAATTTTTATGGGGGGGACTAAGTCCAAAAATGGTCCAATTATATTTCGATTTGATTTGGTTACTGAAGTACACGTTTAACACCTAAAAATAAATTTTTTATCAAATATTTCCATTTTTATGAATTTTGAGGGAATTATGTGAATATCGGGAAGGTCCCAGCAAAACTTTGGTAATGGGTAGTGATTATATAACACATTACCATGTAATGTATATAACTTATTTGTAGCATTATTTTATGATGTCTTACCAAGCATTTGTTCCACAACGTATTATTTTCAAGTGAAAAATAATGCATTACTAATAATTTGCTACATAATGCATGATTATTGGAAAAAATGTATTTCATATTTATTATTTCTAAACATTAAATCATGGATGACTTATATTTGGTTACATTATGTATTATTTGAAAGTTTGAAATAATGCATTATTTATAATTGGATGCATAATGCATTACAATAACATAAAAAAATAATTATTTTATAAAAAAATGCATAAGTTTACACAAGAGATGGGCTCACAACAGGAAATTTCTAAAGACACACACTCACGAGCATATTTTATCTACTTACACTCACTTACAATCACGTGAGTAAATTTAATGCAAAATTACTTTTTCACTACTCACCTTATATATTATCTTCTGGTATGCTTTATTATTTCATTTCTCATAACCAGGGAAACCAAAAATATGCTCTAAAAAACACGTTTTATGCGCTTAAAAAATGCCCTTAAAAACGGAAAATATGCTCTAAAAATAATAAAAATATGCTCTTAAAAAAATTATGTCCCCTTTTTTGCGGTGTTTTTTACCATTTGTTAGAGAATAGACCCTCCAAATACCGTTATGTGCGGTAGTTAGAGGGTTAAATATGTTCTACAAAAATATTTGCCTTAATATTTTCTACCAAGTTGCTGAATATAAAGAAAACATAGTTTCAGATACCGATATGAGGCAAGAACAGGCCAAAGAAGAATCAATCGTCACAATTCCATAATTGTTGAAAAAAACATCCTTGTTGGATAAAAATGTAACAATAAATGTTGTCATAAATAAAAATTGGAAAATAATGCTATAAAAATGTAAAAAAATGCTCTAAAAAGTGGAAAAATGCTCTAAAAATTGAAAATATGCTCTAAAAATATGCTCTTATTCTAAAATATGCTCTTAAACCTAAAATATGCAAAAATATGCTCTTAAGGCTAAAATATGCAAAAATATGCTATAACAAATCGATGCCAGATTTCTTAAAAACTTCTGAAACGGATAAATACCTTACCCATTTATCAATAAAATGCACAGGAAAAAACATGATACTGCATATTTTTGGTTTCCCTGCTCATAACCTATAAAATATCATATATTTTACACCTTACTCGTATTCTTCGTTATAAATTTATGACTTATTTTATACCTTACTGGTATTCTTTGTGATAATGTGGATGCATTACTTTGAGTCTCATCGCCTGTTAAAATCATCAATGCTGCAATGTATAAAATAAGAGATCCTATACCTTATTTTATACTTTATTTGGTAATCTAAGTTTTGCTGGGGTGGTTTGTATGGGGACTACCAGAAGGACTGACCCGATTTCTTTGAAATTTGGAATGGTGATTTGTGCATATAAAATTTGATTACCTGCTGAATTTAAACGCGATATCTATTTTAATACGGTTATATGAGTCATTTAAGCCAAATCCAAAGGGAGCGTTTGTATAGGGGCTAGGTCTTAACAAGGACCGCTTTTCTCTAATTTCAATAGGCTTCGTCCTTGGACCAAAAGATGCTTAAGTTTCAAATTTCAAGTCAATTGATGAAAAATTGAGACCTGTATCGTGCTTAAACCGATAGATGGACAGACGGACGGACGGACGGACGTCGCTAAGCCGACTCAAAAAGTAATTCTGAGTCGATCGGTATACTTGAAGGTAGGACCAATATTTCGGGTAGTTACAAACATCAGCACAAACTCATTATATCCTGTACCACAGAGTGGTGTAGGGTATAATTATTTAGATTTCAAATTTACAAAAAGTTTTGTAACATTTTAACCACCCTGTGATTAACAAGTTGACTAACGCACAGGAAATAATATTAAGAAAAACAATTTGAGTAATCACTTGTTTAAATTTCTTAAAAAAATGGAGTAATTTTTTAAGTGACGCAAGTAAAATTTACTCAAAAAGCAAAAAAAAAACATGTGAGTAAATAACACAGCTCAACATGAAAATGCGTATTGGATTCTGGTAAGTGATTTAGGTAGTATTTGTTGCGCTGATTCCAAATCCGCGACCCAAATGTGTCTATCACGTCGGGATTTTGAGTTATTCGCGGTTAAAGTGCCTAAAAAGGCCATTTTGGACCCCTTTTGAAAGCTTACAGCATAAGAACCTGACATGCGATTGACTTGGTATCAAGCTCATTTAAAAGTATGTAATTTTCTCTACAAGGCGAGATAAAATGTTCTTGGAATTAAATTTTCTAAAATGGTAAAAAAATCATTAACAAAAAACCTTTCATTTTTTTAATATTTAGTTTATTCACACAGTGTTTTTTAACAAATTTCCATACAAATTCGCACGTAAATATTGAATTTTAGGCACTTGTGGCTAATGATTTTTTCACCATTATAAAAAATTAAATTCCAAGATAATTTGATTTTGTCTCAAAGAGAAAATTACGCTCTTTCGAATGAGCTTAAAATTAAGTCATTCGCATATCAGGATCTTATTTTATAGGCGCTCAAAAATGGCCAAAATGGGCCTTTTTTGACACTTTAACCGCGATTTTCTCAAAATTGTGACGTGATAGAAAAATTTTAGTGCCCGTTTTGGAATCGGGAAGCCAAAATCTATAAACTTTTTTTGGTTTCCTTCAAAACGCAGCGACAAACCTCAGATTTGTAGAGCGGTGTAATTTAATACAAATTAATGCATTGATTCAGTATGTCGTACAAAGTGAGTGACTAGAAATTTTGTACGTAAAACAAAAACAAATTTGAGTTTTTTGTTTTTTTTTTACGTACAAATTTTGTAGTCACTCACTTCGACCGAGAAAGCGAATCGCACCATAAGTAATTTATTTTTTATTCCCTCCAACCACAGTATGGGGGTATACTCACTTTGTCATTCCGTTTGTAACGCATCGAAATATCGCTCGGGGACCCCATAAAGTATATATATTATTGATCTATGATCGATTCTAAGACATTCTGTGAATGTCCGTCCGTCCGTCAGTCCGTCCGTCTGTCTGTAGATAACACAATGCAGTCCAAAATAAAACAGCTAGACTCCTGAAGTTTGGCACAAATATGTCTCATGTTCATAGGCAGGTTAAGTTCGTGAATGGGCAAAATCGGGCCAGGGGGAAAAAAGTTCCCCCTTGAAGAACTGAACTAACATCTGAAAAAATAAAATTTTTTACATGTTTTTGTGTATTTTTGTTAAATAAATGAAACATTTGATATATTGCATTCAAAGTCCCCCACTGACCACCCTCACCCCCCCAAAAAAAAACGCCCCTGAATTTTTTTTTTTAATTTTTTTACCTTTTTGGAGGGTATAAAATATTTGGCACAGCCGAATTTAACACCCTCACTTGTTTTTTATTCTCTCGCTGTTTTGAATTCTCATTTAGTTTATAGTTTTTTCTATATGCATATAAAAGTCTAAAATCATCTTTATGAAATTTTCCTATGTCTATAAGACATAAATATATTTGGTAAAGTTTGAAAATAAAATTTTTTTAGGAAAAAAAAAAAAAAAATGTAAAACATTTTTAAGTTTTGAAAAAAATAAATTAATAAATTTTAAGTAAATTTTTACTTGATAAAATTAAAAAATTGTTTAAAAAATCGAAAAATTTAAGTAAAGTTTTAATTGTGTGAATTCAAAATTTACTTAAGCTCTTAAGAAGCATTTAATAATTTTTTATTAAAAAATTTCTCAATACTATTAAAGCATTTACTGGTGCAAAATTGAGTAATTTTTTACTCAATAAAAGTAATATTTAATTTAATAAAATTTATTTTTTTTCTGTGCATATAACTTTTACAATTTTCAACGAATTTTTTTAAAAACCTGCTTAATTTTTGTTTTGTTAGATCAGACTTGAACATCAAATAGAAAAACTAATTTTATTTTTTATTATTTTTTTGTAAAATTTACAATGCAATTTTGCTTTTTTTTTCCAAATTTAGGTAAAATTGAAGCAAAATTGTTGATTTATCGTTTATTTTAGTTTAAGTAAAATAACTTTTTTAAAAAGATAAAAATTTGGCAATATCTCGAAAACTGTTCTACTTAAAAAATTTTGTAGTGGATTTTCAAATTAAATTTTACATAAAAAATAAATGCAAAATGTCGTATATCGCAAAATTCTTTTTAATTTGTAAACTAGTGTTACTTAAAAAAAAAGAAGTTTTTTTACGCAAAATAAAATGTTTCAATGGCAAAATGTTATTTTTTTGAAGTAAGAAAATTTACTATCACTTTAAAACGGCATTGTGGTTCTTTTCGAAAACATTATTCAAATACCAACAAAATGTTGTTCTTTTTTTAAAAATATCAATATTTTTACAGGTAAAATTAATTGAAAATTTGAATTTCCTATTTATTTTTTTGAAAAAATTGCCATTTTGAAAAATTGATTACTCAAAACCAACTTCGAAAGGATTCGGATCCGAAAGTGTGCGATTTGTCATGGAATTCCCCATTTATATTATTGATCAGTGATCGATTCTTGACATTCTAGCGATGTCCGTCTGACCTAGAGATGGGCGCGTGAGTTATTTTTGACTCACACTCACTCATGCTCTCGACAGGAATTTTTAAATCACGCACACTCACTCACTAGTATATTTTTTCTACTCACACTCTCTCACAATCACGTGAGTAAATTTAATATAACTCACACTAACGTGCACTCACTCAAGCTTCACTCACACTCACGTTGACTCACACTCACGAAACTCTTATTAATACAAAAAAAATCAAAAACTACAATTTCAAAAAATTAGCAAAATTTAAAGTTTAGCGAAATTTTACATTTTTATACCCTCCAACTACAGTATCGGGGCATACTCACTTTGTCATTCCGTGTGTAACGCATCAAAATAACGGTCTATCTACCGTCCGTCCGTCCGTCCGTCTGTCCGTCTGTAATTAACACGATGCAGTCGAAAATAAAAGAGCTATACTCCCGAGACATAGCACAAATATGTCATATGTTCCTAGGCAGGGTAAGTTCGTAAATGAGCAAAATCGGACTAGGGGGAAAAAAGTTCCCCCTTGAAGAACTAAACCGATCTCTGAAAAATACCATTTTTATACCCTACACTCTAGTGATAGAGGGTGTATATAAGTTTGTCATTCCGTTTGTAACTCATCGAAATATCGGTCTGGGACCCCATAAATTATATATATTCATGATGCCCGATCGATTTTAAGACATTCTAGCGATGTCCGTCTGTCCGTCTGTCTGTCTCTCTGTCTGTCTGTGGAAAATGCTGTCGCTGACAAAATATTGCACAGAGATGACTGAAACTTAACATATTTATTGGACGTTCTCCCGAGAAGTTTGGTATTGCATTTAAGCGATATCGGTTCAGTGGTTCAAAAGTTATGAAGGAAAATGTAAGCACACCTCAAAAATTTCAGTACATTCAACATAACTTAAAAATACAAAATGCTTTAATTCGGCTTCTGGTTGACATATGTGAACATAATTGATTTTTTTTTTAACAAAAATTTTTTTCGCGGATTTTTTTTTTTTTTTCAAAAGTAATTTCCTTTTAAATAAAGTTTTTTGCAATAAACTTTTTGAAATTGTGGAGGGTATCACTACATTCGGCAAGGCCGAATTTAACTTTTTTACTTGTTATACATGATTTTTTGTGTTTTTTTTTAAAATGCAACATTTTTATGCTACAAGAAGTTCAAAGTCCTGCATTTGGACCCATCCAATTAAAAAATTTCGTTTTTTGGTCCCCCTTTTATGGGCGTGGAATAATTTTTCTTTTTTAAATGATAAACTTGTATTTCTTTAGTGCAAAAAGCATAAGAATGAATTTTTAAACACATATTCGAGAGGAAATTTGCGACCCCCCAAATTACCCTACCGACCAACACCCCCCCCCAAAAAAAAACGCCCCTGCAATTTTTTTTTTTTATTTTTTTGCATGTTGGAGGATCTAAATGATTCGGCTCAGCCAAATTTAACACTCTTACTTGCTTTTTTTGCTTTTTTAAAAGACGAAATCTTAAGTTAACCGAAATTTTAAAATTTGTTGTTGCTTTTTTGGTACGGAAGGAAATATGAAAAGAAAATAAATCACGCAAACTCACGCAAAAAAATCGACTCACGCACACTCACTCACGCAAAAATCTTACTCACGCACACTCACTCACGCAATTTTTTCCATCACTCACACTCACTCACAATCACGTGAGTAAAATTGAATTCAGTCACACTCACGCGTGAATCACGTGAATCACGTCCTAATCTCCTCATGTGCCCATCTCTAGTCTGACCGTCCATCTGTGGAAGACACGATACAGTCCATAGTAAAAGCACTAGACTTCTAAAGTTTGGCATATATATGTCTTATGGTCTTGGGCTGGTTAAGTTCCGAAATTAGCAAAATCGCCCTTTAAGAACTAATCTAACTTACTAAACTTGGTCCGCCCCTTTTGTGATAAAAATAAAAATAAAATAAAACAAGTAAGAAAATTATAGTCGGTCAAGACCGACCATATAATACCCTACACCAGAGTTTCCCGGACCATGGGTCCCAAGTTCAAACATGGACTGATTAGATCTATATTTTGTCAAATCTTTAATAAGTGTAAAAAGCAATCACTAATCAAATTTGAGTGGAATAGGCTTCTTTTTGTTGACAATAAATCGCTTCAACTGAATATCGGGCGAAATTTCCACATGGGACCTAAGTCCAAAATGGTCCGATGATAATTAGATTTGATAAGATTATTAAAGTACGCGTTTAACATACACAAACAGAATTTTAATTAAATATTTTCTATTTTCATGAAAATTGAGAGATTTATGTGAAAATCGGGAAGGTGGTTTGTATGGGGGCTACTAGAAGAACTGGTTCGATTTCTTTAAAATTCGGAATGGTGATTTGTGTGTATAAAACATTAATTCCTGCCAAATTTTGAAAAGATACCTATTAAAATGCGACTATTAGAGTCATTTGAGCCAAAACTAAAGAGGACCTTTGTATGGGGGCTAGGTCTAAATATGGACCGATTTTTTCCAATTTCAATAGGCTTCGTCCTTGGGCCAAAAGAGGCTTAAGTTTTAAATTTCAAGTCAATTGATCGAGAATTGCGACCTGTATCGTGTTTACACCGTTTACATGGACAGACAGACGGACGGACGGACGGACGGACGGACGGACATCGCTAAATCGACTCAAAAAGTGATTCTAAGTCGATCGGTATACTTAAAAGTGGGTCTAGGACCAATATTTCGGGTAGTTACAAACATCAGCACAAACTCATTATACCCTGTACCACAGTTGGTGTAGGGTATAAAAATTTAATAATGATAACAATTTGTAAATGTAGTACAAAAAGCATAATAAATGAATTAGTACACATTTATTGTAATGGGAACGATGCCGCTGCTTTCGCCAACGCCTCTGCAGTTTTTTAATTTTTTTATTTGTTGGAGGGTATAAAAGATTCAGAACAGCTGAT
The DNA here is from genome assembly GCA_963921195.1 of Pegoplata infirma. Classification (NCBI taxonomy): domain Eukaryota; kingdom Metazoa; phylum Arthropoda; class Insecta; order Diptera; family Anthomyiidae; genus Pegoplata; species Pegoplata infirma. Next base: position 44,996 of record CAWUER010000283.1, read on the forward strand.
TTAACACTCTCATTTGCTTCGTAAATTAAGAAAAAATAATTCGTTTATTTTATGAAAAAAAAAAATCGTGCATTTCGTAAATTGTACACAAGCATTTCGTGGTGCGAAACAACGAAAATTTTCGCACAAAGTACAAACGTTTTCGTACGTAGGCAGGACTTTTTTCAGTTTAAAGTACTTTATTTTTTTTTTTTTTTTGTCTCTAGCCAAATACATTTTTGTGTTGAACAGTGTATTTTAAGGCAAACTTTTTTAAAATTGAACTTTCACACTGAAGGTCTTGGCAACTTTGATCTAACTCACTTTGTAAAAATAACAAATACTGGAACAGTCTCATTATACATGACCTCTTTTGACTTATTGTAAAGAAAATGTAGGTTTTTTTCTACCAACTTAAATTTCAATTTTTATATCCTTTGTGTGTAGAGTACTTTAATGAAATTTTACCTCTTTTTTTGCAGGGCCTTCATTTCTATTGTTGAAATTTAATTTATACAAATTCTTATTCATTTTTTTCGTGAGCTTTCAAATGTTTGCCTTTGTTTTTTATTTTTGTGAATTTTGTTTGGTTTTTTATTCGCGTAAGATTTATGTTTTCCCATTTTAAAGGTCATGTCCACAGACGAAAAACCATGAACAGTTTGAAAAAACACACACAGAAAAAAGCCAGGGAGTTTGGTACATTGGGTAAGTAAATAGTAAATGAAATAAGAACCCAGCTGTTACTATGTTACTGGCCATGTTTAACACTAACCACAAAACCATTTCCATTATACTTTTTTTTTTTCTTTCTTTCATTTTTTCGTTTACAAAAAGCATTACGGGTTAACTTTAACAAAACAGAGAAGAAAAAAATAAATGGTTAAAAGGGACTCCCTTATCCAGTGCTTTGGAGTTTTTTTTTGCATTTAAACAAATTCATATTGGCCTCCTAGTTTTTTTTTAAATTTTTATACAATTTGTTTCGTTTAGTGAAGTTTTAAAAAAAATAAAAAAATTAAACTCTTTCAAATCTGTACACGTCTTTTACAAAACACAAGTTGTGTATTTTTGGTTTAACCCTAACTTAAGCCTTTTTCCATATTATTTTATTTTTTTTGTTGGTGTTGCAAACCAAAATTAAATATTCATTTATTAAAAAGTCATACTGCAAAAAGAAAATGTTTTTTTTTTCTGGCCGTTTTGGTCAGAAAAATTAATTTTTTCCCGTTGTTTCGCAATGAGTTTTGTAATTTTTTTTTAGTTGGTTTTCAAGTGCATATGTGTTCCTTATTTACTGTTATTGTATTATTTATGAGTGTTTTACGTTTTGTGGAGTTTATAAATAATTCATGTTGCATACTACGTTTTCTTAAAGGTTTAGCATGGAAGGAGTTTAGCTAAACGAGGAAACATTTTTGAGACAAAACACCATTTAAAAAAACTTAAAAAAGATTTGCAATTTCCAATTACAGTCGACGTCCATTTGGGCGAATGCTAGTAGTGCTTGTACTTATCTAACATTATTTGTGAGTCAAACTACGTTTTTTCTGGGGAGGTCATTGGGGGCATCAAATAATTCATTTGTTGCACAAATATACAAAAAAATGCCTGCGAATTTTGTACTCTTGCCCAAAACATTAAATCATGATAATGTTTTGCGGAAGATTTGGGTTTACTTGCCAAATCAAAGTTTTTTTAGAAAAAATAATGTTATATTACTTGGTTATTCCATGCAAAACGAATTGAAATATCAGTCGAGGACCCCATTAAAAAACCAAAAGAGCTGTACATTTCGTAAGTGATTGCAAAAATAAGTGCAAAAAAGTGTTTTTACATTTTGGAGGGTATAAAAGATTCGGCACCAAGGAATATAACACTCTCACTTGATTTATGTACATTTGATAAACAAATGGAAAATTTGTATGCGAAAAGCTTAGACTTGGTGAAAAAGTAGTTTTGGTAAAAAAAAAAATTTTTTTTTTTTTTACGAAAAACAATATTATGTTAAAAAAAATTTAATGAACCCAAAATTTTGACGAAAAAAATTTTGATGAAAAAAAATTTTGATGAAAAAAAAGTTTTTGATGAATTTTTTTGATGAAAAGAAAAATTTTTTTGATGTAAAAAAAAATTGATGAAAAAAAATATAAAAAAAAAAAATTTTTTGGTGAGAAAAAAATTGATTGTAAAAAATTTGATAAAAAAATTTGAATTAATTGAAAAAAATATGATAAAAAAAACTATGAAAAAAAAAATTTTAATGAAAAAAAAAAATTTGATAAAAAAAAAAAAAACTAAGAAAAAAAATTATAAAAAAAAAAAATTTGATGAAAAAAATTGATAAAAAACAAGTAAAAGAGTTAAATTCGGCATTGCCGAATGTAGTGATACCCTCCACAATTTCTAAAAGATTAATGCAAAAACTTTATTTAAAGGAAATCACTTTTGAAAAAAAAAATTTTTGTGAAAAAAAATTTCCGCGAAAAAAAAAATTTGATAAAAAAAAAATCCGCGATTTTTTTATTTTTTTGTCTCAAAATATATTGGTACTTGTTTAAATACCAATTGGTGTTCAATTATGTTCACATAAGTCAACCAGCAGCCGAATTAAAGCATTTTGTATTTTAAGGTTATGTTGAATTTTTTGAGGTGTCCTTACATTTTTGAGGTGTCCTTACATTTTCGTTCATAACTTTTGAACCGCTGAACCGATATCGCTCAAATGCAATACCAAACTTCTCAGGAGAATTTCCAATAAATATGTTAAGTTTCAGTGATCTCCGTGTAATATTTTGGCCGTGATCACCATTTCCACACACAGACGGACAGACGGACAGACGGACAGACGGACAGACGGACAGACGGACATCGCTATAATGTCGTAAAATCGATCGGGGATCATGAATATATATACTTTATGGGGTCCCAGACCGATATTTCGATGAGTTACAAACGGAATGACAAACTTATATATACCCTCTATCACTAGAGTGGAGGGTATAAAAATTTGATAAAAAAAAAAATTTATGAAAAAAAAAAAAAAATTGATGAAAAAAAAAATTGATGAAAAAAAATTTGATGGATAAAAAAAAAAAAATGATGAAAAAAATTAATGAAAAAAAAAAATTTTATGAAAAAAATTAATGGAAAAAACAAATTTGATGAAAAAAAATTTTATAAAAAAAAATATGAAAAAAAAATTGATGAAAAAAAAAAAAATTTTATAAAAAAAAAAATGTTTTTTTGTTGAAAAATAACTATGTTACTTTTTATTCACCAGATTGAGTAAATAATAAATGTGCTACGATCTGGAAAATAATTTTTTTTTTTGCATTTTTCAGAAAAATTTTTAAAAATATTTCTAAGTCGATTTTTTCTAAGATCAAACATTCAAAATCAAACAAAACAGTATCTTATAAAATGTAATCCGCTAAAACTTTGAAGTCCCTTTAAAAGGAAACAGGATCACGAAATGAAAAACCGCAAATGCAGTTTAACTACATTTAGTTTCTAGTTTCAAACGTTTACTATCCAGTTCGTGTTCCACGACGAACAAACCGTAAATGTGAAGCAAACGTAAAAAAATTATTTGAATACATTTTTTTTCATCAATATTTTTTTTAATCAATTTTTGTTTATTCAATATTTTTTTTATCTTTTTTTTAACAATATTTTTTTTCATCAATATTTTTTTTCATCAATATTTTTTTTCATCAATATTTTTTTCCCATCAATATTTATTTTCATCAATATTTTTTTTTCGTCAAAATTTTTATACCCTACACCACACTGTGGTACAGGGTATAATGAGTTTATGCTGATATTTGTAACTACCCGAAATGTTGGTCCTAGACCCACTATTAAGTATACCGGTCGACTTAGAATCACTTTTTGAGTCGATTTAGCGCTGTCCGTCCGTCCGTCTGAAATTTGGAACTTAAGCCTCTTTTGGCCCAAGGACGAAGCCTATTAAAATTGGAATAAATCAGTCCATATTTAGACCTAGCCCCCATACAAAGGTCCTCTTTAGTTTTGACTTAAATGACTATAATAGCCGCATTTTAATAGATATTTTTTCGAAATTTGGCAAGTAATCATGTTTCATCCACACAAATCCATACCGAATTTCAAATAAATCGGACCAGTTCTTCTTGTAGCCCCCATACAAACCACCTTCCCGATTTTCACATAAATCTCTCAAACTTCATGAAAATAGAAAATATTTAATTAAAATTCTGTTTGTGTATGTTAAACGCGTACTTTAATAACCTTATCAAATCTGATTATCATCGGACCATTTTTGGACTTAGGTCCCATGTGATATTCAGTTGAAGCGGTTTATTGTCAACAAAAAGAAGCCTACCCAGCAAAACTTTGGTAATGGGTAGTGATTATATAACACATTACGAGGTAATGTATATACCTTATTTGTAGCATTGTTTTAGGATGTCTTACCAAACATTTGTTCCACAACGTATTATTTGAAAGTGAAAAATAATGCTTTACTAATAACTTGTTATGTAATGCATGATTATTGGAAAAAATGTATTTCATATTTATTATTTCTAAACATTAATTCATGGGTGACTTATATTTGGATACATTACATATTGTTTCAAAGTTTGAAATAATGCATTATTTATAATTGGATGCATAATGCATTACAATAATATAAAAAATAAATATTTTATAAAAAAATGCATAAGTTTAAATTAGAGATGGGCTCACGGCAGGAATTTTCTAATGACACACACTCACTTACGAGCATATTTTATCTACTTACACTCACTTACAATCACGTGAGTAAATTTAATACAAAATTACTTATAACTGAAGTTTTATCTATTTCGGTTTGAGTCCATATTAATTATTTCTGAGAAATAAATATTTTTGCTGTACAATGAGAAAATCTGAAAAAATTAATTGACAACATAGGCTAAGTGGCGATGTCGACAGCTTTTGGAAGAAGCTCATTGTACAACAAAAATAATTATTTCTCAGAAATAATTAATATGGACTCAAACCGAAATAGATAAAACTTCATTTCTAAAATATAAAGTCCAACAATATATCAAAAACAGAATTAAAAAAAAAAATACTTTTTCACTACTCGTAACACCTTATATATTACGTTCTGGTATGTTATATTATATACCTTACTCGTATGCATTACTTTGAGTCTCATCCCCTGTTAAAATCATCAATGCTGCAATGTATAAAATAAGCAATCCTATACCTTATTTTATACCTTATTTGGTAATCTAAGTTTTGCTGGGTACTGCACTCAAATTTGATTAGTGAGTGATTTTTACATTTATTAAAGATTTGACAAAATATAGATCTAATCAGGCCATGTTTGAACTTGGGACCCATTTTCGGGGAAACTCTGGTATTACATGGTCGGTCTTGACCGACTATAATTTTCTTACTTGTTTTTTTTATCATTTTTTTTCAACAATACTTTTTTTCATCAATATTTTTTTTTCATCAATATTTATTTTCATCAATATTTTTTTTCATCAATATTTTTTTTCATCAATATTTTTTTTTTCATCAATATTTTTTTTCGTCAAAATTTTTTTTTTTACATATATTTTTTATACCCTCCACTAGAGGGTATATATAAGTTTGTCATTCCGTTTGTAACACCTCGAAATATTGGTCTAGAACCCCATGAAGTATATTTATGGGGCAAAACGCGTCAACGGTCCACACCCAAAAACAAATGTTGTCCGATTCAAGTATAATTTTGGCAAAATATTAGGTTAATGATAGGTAGTATAAATTACAAATATAAAATTTTTTGATGAAATATTGGCAGAGGTAGAGGGTTGGGAAGTTTTGATGTTTTTGAAAAGAATATATTTTGGTGAATTTTAATTAACACTTTGATGAAACAAAAATTATAATTTAAAAAACTAATTTTAAAGTATTTTTGATGGCCTTTAAAATGGCATTTGTGGTTTTTTTGAAAAAAATAAATTTGACATTAAAATTCAAGGTCAAAATATTAAATTGTAATTATCTTATAAGGGTCGCACTTTTAAATTTTTTTCATTAACCCCATTAGAAAGCTTGACATTTTTTTTAATTTCGGTTTTTTTTTAAAAAATGGTATGTATGACACTTTATGAGAAATCAATTTTTTAGGAGTATATAACACTCAAATTGTACTGAAATCGCTTTAATCTGCATATAATAACAACAACAAAAATCAATGCTTACCCGAGTAAAAAAGTTCCTATATAATTGTATATAATTTTATAAACATCATATATGATTAAATAGAATTATATAGAATTTTATGCGAAAAATGAGTCGATAAAACCATATAAAATTTTATCAATGTTACTTGTGTTTTGATAAATTTTTTATATAATTTTATGCGAAATTTGGCCCCTATTTTTATATAACAAAAGCAAATTTATATAATCAGATATAATTATATACAACTATATCAAATTATATAAAACAATATATAATTTTATAATGTTGTATAAAATTATATCAAGTTTTATATAAATCATAAAATTTTGTTTTAATTATATATAATTATATATAATTTTATGTAACTTTATATAGTTTTATGCAGTTTTATACAATTTTATATATTTTTATATAATTATATCTAATTATATAATTTTGCTATTATTATATAAAAATAGGGGTCCAAATTTCGCATAAAATTATATAAAAAATTTATCAAAATATATGAAACATTGATCAAATTTTATATAGTTTTATCGACTCATTTTTCGCATCAAATTCTATATAATTCTATTTAGTCATATATGATGTTTATAAAATTATATACAATTATATAGGAACTTTTTTACTCGGGTAGATAAAGTGTGCGTTGTAAACACACACAACAAACGTTGCACGCATAAAAAATAAAGAAATCAGTACAGTTTGGGTGTTATGTACTCGTAAAAAAATTGATTTCTCATAAAGTATCACACATACCATTTTTTTTAAAAAAAGAGAAATTAAAAAAAATGTCAACCTTTCTAGTGGGCTTAGTGAAAAAAATCCAAAAGTGCGACCCTTATAAGATAATTACAATTTAATATTTTGACCTTGAATTTTAAGGTCAAATTTATTTTTTTCAAAAAAAAAACACAAATGCCAATTTAAGGCCGTCAAAAATACTTTAAAAGTCGTTTTAAAATTACAATTTTTGTTTCATCAAAATGTTAATTAAAATTCACCAAAATATGTTCTTTTCAAAAACATCAAAAATTTCCAACCCTGTAACTCTGCCAATATTTCATCAAAAAATTTTATATTTGTAATTTAGAATACCTATCATTAACCTACTATTTTACCAAAATTATACTTATATTGGACAACATTTGTTTTTTTGTGTGGACCTTTGACGCGTTTTGCCCCTTATTCATGATCCTCTATTAATTTTAAGACGATCTAGCGATGACCGTCCGTCTGTTCGTCTGTCTAATCAAAATTGTTATTTTTTTCTCGTTAGAAAATTTACTATCACTTAAAAAGGGCATTGTGGAGGGTATTCAGAGATTCGGCCAAGTCGAATTTAACTTTTCTACTTGTTTTTTCATTAATATTTATTTTTAATCGATATTTTTTTTCATCAATACTTTTTTTATCAATATTTTTTTTTCATCAATATTTTTTTCGACATTTTTTTCATTAATATTTTTTTGGCATACCTTTTTTCCATTAATATTTTTTTTCATCAAAACTTGTATACCCTCTAACTACTAACTAAGTTCGTAAAGGAGGAAAATCGGACCAGGGGAAAAAATGTCCCCCTTAAATAACTAAGCCAACCTCTGAAAAATACTATATTTTTACATGATTTTTTGTGTTTTTTTTAACAAATGCAACATTTTTATGCTACAAGACGTTCAAAGTCCTGCATTTGGACCCACAGAATTAGAAAATGTCGTTTTTTCGATCCGCCCCCCTTTTATGGGCGTGGAATAAATTTTTTTTTTTTTAATAATGATAAACTTGTATTTCTTTAGAGCAAAAAGTATAAGAATGAATTTTTAAACACATACTCGAGAGGAAATTTGCCTCCCCCAATTACCACTACCAACTCCACCGAAAAAAACGCCCCTGAATTTTTTTATTTTTTTTTTTATTTATTTTACTTGTTTTTCATAATTTTTCTTTTCATAAAATATTATTTTTTATCTTTTTTTATTAAAATCTTTTTTTTACAAACACAGACAAACATATAGCTGGCTATCACTAGAATGTATAAGAAACCTTAACGGATCAATAATATATAAACATTAGAGTGACTCAAAAAAAAAAGTTGATGATGTACCCCCCTCAAAATTAACTTTGACATGTTTTATGAAGATTCCAAAAATATTTGGGCTCTAGCGATAATCTCCCGTGAGCTAAACCGCGTCAAAAAAGGGTCCAAAAATGGTATTTTTCATGAATATAAAATCCAGCAAATTTTTTTTTGTCCAATTAATGACCAAATATAATAGATATTTAGGAATTCTTTGATTCTGCATTAAAACATTTTAAAAATCTAACCACAGACTCGAGATAAAGAGATGTTTATGTCAGTTTTTTGATGCTTTTCAATTCGATTTTACTGAAAACTTTAATAACTTTGTTATTTTTTGTCCGATTTTCACTTCTAATACATCGTTAGAAAGGTGTTGATCACCGCTTGGGCTTTTAGTCAAAAATTAACCCTTAACTGTACTGTCTTACTTTTTTATAACATTTACTTCGACATCATTAAAAAACCATTTTATAACCACAAAAAGCATATCTTTGTGCAGGAAACACGTTTAATTAATATATTTGGCCACAATTAATTTAACCCATGCATGACCAAAATATTTTGCCAAAAATTTTTAAAAAAGTTTTTGCGGAAATTATTGAAAGCTAGCAGAAATACTTTAAAAAAATGAAATAAAAAAGGTTTTTGCGTTTTTTGCACGAATATATGCGAATAAGACCAAAATTTGTTTATATATTATTTTTACAATTAGTTTGCACATACAAATTTCGAAAAAAAATTTGACCGGGAATGTGGTACACGTAATAATTATTTGATATTAATAAGGACGTCTAGATAAACAAAAACCTTATTTAATTATATTTTTTTAAAGTATTACAACTAGCTTTCAATAATTTCCTCAAAAACTTTTTTAAAAATGTTTGCCAAAATATTTTGATCATGCATGGGTTAAATTAATTGTGGCCAAATATAATAATTGAACGTGTTTCCTGCACAAAGATATGTTTTTTGTGGTTATATAATGGGTTTTTAATGATGTCGAAGTAAATGTTATAAAAAATTAAGACAGTGCAGTTAAGGGTTAATTATTGACAAAAATAAACAAAACCTTATTTAATTTTATTTTTTTAAAGTATTACAACTAGCTTTCAATAATTTCCGCAAAAATTTTTTTGAAATATATTTGCCAAAATATTTTGATCATGCATGGGTTAAATTAATTGCGGCCAAATATATTAATTAAACGTGTTTCCTGCACAAAGATATGCTTTTTGTGGTTATAAAACGGTTTTAAATGATGTCGAAGTAAATGTTATAAAAAAGTTAGGCAGTGCAGTTAAGGGTTAATTTTTGACTAAAATCCCAAGCGGTGGTCAACACCTTTCTAACGATGTATTATAAGTGAAAATCGGACAAAAAATACCAAAGTTATTTAAGTTCTCATTAAAATCGAATTGAAAAGCATCAAAAAACTGACGTAAACATCTCGTTATCTCGAGTCTGTGGTTGGATTTTTAAAATGTGTTAATGTAGAATCAAAGAATTCCTAAATATCTATTATATTTGGTCATTCATTGGACAAAAAAAAATTTACTGATTTTTTTATTCATGAAAAATACCATTTTTGGACCCTTTTTTGACGCGGTTTAGCTCACGGGAGATTATCGCTAGAGCCCAAATATTTTAGGAATCTTCATAAAACATGTCAAAGTTAATTTTGAAGGGGGTACAACTTGAACTTTTTTTTTGCCCATGTAAGGTGAGTCGGTCTAATAAACATAATGGGATCCTCGACCGATATTTCAATTCGTTTTGCATGGAATGAAAAATTAATTTAGCGTTATTTTTTTCGAGAAAAATTTTGCTTTGGAAAAAACATACAGCAAATCATTATTATGATTCAATGGTTTGGGCAAGAGTATAAACTTTGCAGGCATTTAATCCGAAAGGTCATTTGGGTCCGTGAGGCATGTCAAGTAACCTTTTAATGGCTGCTTTTCTTGCAGGTGGGTTGGCAAAAAATGACAGCCAAAATATTTTAAAGTCTTTTAAAAACTTAATATAAATGATTTTTTTTCACTCAGAAAATTTTACAGTAACTATTTACGGTTATTCAAAAAGTGATTAGTTAGAGCTGTTGTAAATGTTTTATCGTTTGGTTTTAAAGGAAATTAAAATATTGACTGATTTATACAGTTGTTAAAAAATAAACTACAAAAAAATGTTTAAAAATAACTGAAAAAGTATGTTTTTTAAAATGAATTGTAAATAGTCCGTTTTTTAAAAGTAAAAATAATTGTTTAAACGTTTTTATACCCTCCACTCTAGTGATAGAGGGTATATATAAGTTTGTCATTCCGTTTGTAACACCTCGAAATATTGGTCTAGGACCCCATAAAGTATATATATTCATGATCTTCGATCGATTTTAAGACGATCTAGCGATGTCCGTCCGTCCGTCCGTCCGTCTGTCCGTCTGTCTGTCTGTCTGTCTGTCTGTCTGTCTGTCTGTCTGTCTGTCTGTCTGTCTGTCTGTCTGTCTGTCTGTCTGTCTGTCTGTCTGTCTGTCTGTCTGTCTGTCTGTCTGTCTGTCTGTCTGTCTGTCTGTCTGTCTGTCTGTCTGTCTGTCTGTCTGTCTGTCTGTCTGTCTGTCTGTCTGTCTGTCTGTCTGTCTGTCTGTCTGTCTGTCTGTCTGTCTGTCTGTCTGTCTGTCTGTCTGTCTGTCTGTCTGTCTGTCTGTCTGTCTGTCTGTCTGTCTGTCTGTCTGTCTGTCTGTCTGTCTGTCTGTCTGTCTGTCTGTCTGTCTGTATGTCTGTCTGTCTGTCTGTCTGTCTGTCTGTCTGTCTGTCTGTCTGTCTGTCTGTCTGTCTGTCTGTCTGTCTGTCTGTCTGTCTGTCTGTCTGTCTGTCTGTCTGTCTGTCTGTCTGTCTGTCTGTCTGTCTGTCTGTCTGTCTGTCTGTCTGTCTGTCTGTCTGTCTGTCTGTCTGTCTGTCTGTCTGTCTGTCTGTCTGTCTGTCTGTCTGTCTGTCTGTCTGTCTGTCTGTCTGTCTGTCTGTCTGTCTGTCTGTCTGTCTGTCTGTCTGTCTGTCTGTCTGTCTGTCTGTCTGTCTGTCTGTCTGTCTGTCTGTCTGTCTGTCTGTCTGTCTGTCTGTCTGTCTGTCTGTCTGTCTGTCTGTCTGTCTGTCTGTCTGTCTGTCTGTCTGTCTGTCTGTCTGTCTGTCTGTCCGTCCGTCCGTCCGTCCGTCCGTCTGTCCGTCTGTCTGTCTGTCTGTCTGTCTGTCTGTCTGTCCGTCCGTCCGTCCGTCCGTCCGTCTGTCCGTCTGTCTGTCTGTCTGTCTGTCTGTCTGTCTGTCCGTCCGTCCGTCCGTCCGTCCGTCTGTCCGTCTGTCTGTCTGTCTGTCTGTCTGTCTGTCTGTCCGTCCGTCCGTCCGTCCGTCCGTCTGTCCGTCTGTCTGTCTGTCTGTCTGTCTGTCTGTCTGTCTGTCTGTCTGTCTGTCTGTCTGTCTGTCTGTCTGTCTGTCTGTCTGTCTGTCTGTCTGTCTGTCTGTCTGTCTGTCTGTCTGTCTGTCTGTCTGTCTGTCTGTCTGTCTGTCTGTCTGTCTGTCTGTCTGTCTGTCTGTCTGTCTGTCTGTCTGTCTGTCTGTCTGTCTGTCTGTCTGTCTGTCTGTCTGTCTGTCTGTCTGTCTGTCTGTCTGTCTGTCTGTCTGTCTGTCTGTCTGTCTGTCTGTCTGTCTGTCTGTCTGTCTGTCTGTCTGTCTGTCTGTCTGTCTGTCTGTCTGTCTGTCTGTCTGTCTGTCTGTCTGTCTGTCTGTCTGTCTGTCTGTCTGTCTGTCTGTCTGTCTGTCTGTCTGTCTGTCTGTCTGTCTGTCTGTCTGTCTGTCTGTCTGTCTGTCTGTCTGTCTGTCTGTCTGTCTGTCTGTCTGTCTGTCTGTCTGTCTGTCTGTCTGTCTGTCTGTCTGTCTGTCTGTCTGTCTGTCTGTCTGTCTGTCTGTCTGTCTGTCTGTCTGTCTGTCTGTCTGTCTGTCTGTCTGTCTGTCTGTCTGTCTGTCTGTCTGTCTGTCTGTCTGTCTGTCTGTCTGTCTGTCTGTCTGTCTGTCTGTCTGTCTGTCTGTCTGTCTGTCTGTCTGTCTGTCTGTCTGTCTGTCTGTCTGTCTGTCTGTCTGTCTGTCTGTCTGTCTGTCTGTCTGTCTGTCTGTCTGTCTGTCTGTCTGTCTGTCTGTCTGTCTGTCTGTCTGTCTGTCTGTCTGTCTGTCTGTCTGTCTGTCTGTCTGTCTGTCTGTCTGTCTGTCTGTCTGTCTGTCTGTCTGTCTGTCTGTCTGTCTGTCTGTCTGTCTGTCTGTCTGTCTGTCTGTCTGTCTGTCTGTCTGTCTGTCTGTCTGTCTGTCTGTCTGTCTGTCTGTCTGTCTGTCTGTCTGTCTGTCTGTCTGTCTGTCTGTCTGTCTGTCTGTCTGTCTGTCTGTCTGTCTGTCTGTCTGTCTGTCTGTCTGTCTGTCTGTCTGTCTGTCTGTCTGTCTGTCTGTCTGTCTGTCTGTCTGTCTGTCTGTCTGTCTGTCTGTCTGTCTGTCTGTCTGTCTGTCTGTCTGTCTGTCTGTCTGTCTGTCTGTCTGTCTGTCTGTCTGTCTGTCTGTCTGTCTGTCTGTCTGTCTGTCTGTCTGTCTGTCTGTCTGTCTGTCTGTCTGTCTGTCTGTCTGTCTGTCTGTCTGTCTGTCTGTCTGTCTGTCTGTCTGTCTGTCTGTCTGTCTGTCTGTCTGTCTGTCTGTCTGTCTGTCTGTCTGTCTGTCTGTCTGTCTGTCTGTCTGTCTGTCTGTCTGTCTGTCTGTCTGTCTGTCTGTCTGTCTGTCTGTCTGTCTGTCTGTCTGTCTGTCTGTCTGTCTGTCTGTCTGTCTGTCTGTCTGTCTGTCTGTCTGTCTGTCTGTCTGTCTGTCTGTCTGTCTGTCTGTCTGTCTGTCTGTCTGTCTGTCTGTCTGTCTGTCTGTCTGTCTGTCTGTCTGTCTGTCTGTCTGTCTGTCTGTCTGTCTGTCTGTCTGTCTGTCTGTCTGTCTGTCTGTCTGTCTGTCTGTCTGTCTGTCTGTCTGTCTGTCTGTCTGTCTGTCTGTCTGTCTGTCTGTCTGTCTGTCTGTCTGTCTGTCTGTCTGTCTGTCTGTCTGTCTGTCTGTCTGTCTGTCTGTCTGTCTGTCTGTCTGTCTGTCTGTCTGTCTGTCTGTCTGTCTGTCTGTCTGTCTGTCTGTCTGTCTGTCTGTCTGTCTGTCTGTCTGTCTGTCTGTCTGTCTGTCTGTCTGTCTGTCTGTCTGTCTGTCTGTCTGTCTGTCTGTCTGTCTGTCTGTCTGTCTGTCTGTCTGTCTGTCTGTCTGTCTGTCTGTCTGTCTGTCTGTCTGTCTGTCTGTCTGTCTGTCTGTCTGTCTGTCTGTCTGTCTGTCTGTCTGTCTGTCTGTCTGTCTGTCTGTCTGTCTGTCTGTCTGTCTGTCTGTCTGTCTGTCTGTCTGTCTGTCTGTCTGTCTGTCTGTCTGTCTGTCTGTCTGTCTGTCTGTCTGTCTGTCTGTCTGTCTGTCTGTCTGTCTGTCTGTCTGTCTGTCTGTCTGTCTGTCTGTCTGTCTGTCTGTCTGTCTGTCTGTCTGTCTGTCTGTCTGTCTGTCTGTCTGTCTGTCTGTCTGTCTGTCTGTCTGTCTGTCTGTCTGTCTGTCTGTCTGTCTGTCTGTCTGTCTGTCTGTCTGTCTGTCTGTCTGTCTGTCTGTCTGTCTGTCTGTCTGTCTGTCTGTCTGTCTGTCTGTCTGTCTGTCTGTCTGTCTGTCTGTCTGTCTGTCTGTCTGTCTGTCTGTCTGTCTGTCTGTCTGTCTGTCTGTCTGTCTGTCTGTCTGTCTGTCTGTCTGTCTGTCTGTCTGTCTGTCTGTCTGTCTGTCTGTCTGTCTGTCTGTCTGTCTGTCTGTCTGTCTGTCTGTCTGTCTGTCTGTCTGTCTGTCTGTCTGTCTGTCTGTCTGTCTGTCTGTCTGTCTGTCTATCTGTCTATCTGTCTGTCTATCTGTCTGTCTGTCTGTCTGTCTGTCTGTCTGTCTGTCTGTCTGTCTGTCTGTCTGTCTGTCTGTCTGTCTGTCTGTCTGTCTGTCTGTCTGTCTGTCTGTCTGTCTGTCTGTCTGTCTGTCTGTCTGTCTGTCTGTCTGTCTGTCTGTCTGTCTGTCTGTCTGTCTGTCTGTCTGTCTGTCTGTCTGTCTGTCTGTCTGTCTGTCTGTCTGTCTGTCTGTCTGTCTGTCTGTCTGTCTGTCTGTCTGTCTGTCTGTCTGTCTGTCTGTCTGTCTGTCTGTCTGTCTGTCTGTCTGTCTGTCTGTCTGTCTGTCTGTCTGTCTGTCTGTCTGTCTGTCTGTCTGTCTGTCTGTCTGTCTGTCTGTCTGTCTGTCTGTCTGTCTGTCTGTCTGTCTGTCTGTCTGTCTGTCTGTCTGTCTGTCTGTCTGTCTGTCTGTCTGTCTGTCTGTCTGTCTGTCTGTCTGTCTGTCTGTCTGTCTGTCTGTCTGTCTGTCTGTCTGTCTGTCTGTCTGTCTGTCTGTCTGTCTGTCTGTCTGTCTGTCTGTCTGTCTGTCTGTCTGTCTGTCTGTCTGTCTGTCTGTCTGTCTGTCTGTCTGTCTGTCTGTCTGTCTGTCTGTCTGTCTGTCTGTCTGTCTGTCTGTCTGTCTGTCTGTCTGTCTGTCTGTCTGTCTGTCTGTCTGTCTGTCTGTCTGTCTGTCTGTCTGTCTGTCT
>CAWUER010000284.1:0-18179 GCA_963921195.1 Pegoplata infirma
AGACAGACAGACAGACAGACAGACAGACAGACAGACAGACAGACAGACAGACAGACAGACAGACAGACAGACAGACAGACAGGACAGACAGACAGACAGACAGACAGACAGACAGACAGACAGACAGACAGACAGACAGACAGACAGACAGACAGACAGACAGACAGACAGACAGACAGACAGACAGACAGACAGACAGACAGACAGACAGACAGACAGACAGACAGACAGACAGACAGACAGACAGACAGACAGACAGACAGACAGACAGACAGACAGACAGACAGACAGACAGACAGACAGACAGACAGACAGACAGACAGACAGACAGACAGACAGACAGACAGACAGACAGACAGACAGACAGACAGACAGACAGACAGACAGACAGACAGACAGACAGACAGACAGACAGACAGACAGACAGACAGACAGACAGACAGACAGACAGACAGACAGACAGACAGACAGACAGACAGACAGACAGACAGACAGACAGACAGACAGACAGACAGACAGACAGACAGACAGACAGACAGACAGACAGACAGACAGACAGACAGACAGACAGACAGACAGACAGACAGACAGACAGACAGACAGACAGACAGACAGACAGACAGACAGACAGACAGACAGACAGACAGACAGACAGACAGACAGACAGACAGACAGACAGACAGACAGACAGACAGACAGACAGACAGACAGACAGACAGACAGACAGACAGACAGACAGACAGACAGACAGACAGACAGACAGACAGACAGACAGACAGACAGACAGACAGACAGACAGACAGACAGACAGACAGACAGACAGACAGACAGACAGACAGACAGACAGACAGACAGACAGACAGACAGACAGACAGACAGACAGACAGACAGACAGACAGACAGACAGACAGACAGACAGACAGACAGACAGACAGACAGACAGACAGACAGACAGACAGACAGACAGACAGACAGACAGACAGACAGACAGACAGACAGACAGACAGACAGACAGACAGACAGACAGACAGACAGACAGACAGACAGACAGACAGACAGACAGACAGACAGACAGACAGACAGACAGACAGACAGACAGACAGACAGACAGACAGACAGACAGACAGACAGACAGACAGACAGACAGACAGACAGACAGACAGACAGACAGACAGACAGACAGACAGACAGACAGACAGACAGACAGACAGACAGACAGACAGACAGACAGACAGACAGACAGACAGACAGACAGACAGACAGACAGACAGACAGACAGACAGACAGACAGACAGACAGACAGACAGACAGACAGACAGACAGACAGACAGACAGACAGACAGACAGACAGACAGACAGACAGACAGACAGACAGACAGACAGACAGACAGACAGACAGACAGACAGACAGACAGACAGACAGACAGACAGACAGACAGACAGACAGACAGACAGACAGACAGACAGACAGACAGACAGACAGACAGACAGACAGACAGACAGACAGACAGACAGACAGACAGACAGACAGACAGACAGACAGACAGACAGACAGACAGACAGACAGACAGACAGACAGACAGACAGACAGACAGACAGACAGACAGACAGACAGACAGACAGACAGACAGACAGACAGACAGACAGACAGACAGACAGACAGACAGACAGACAGACAGACAGACAGACAGACAGACAGACAGACAGACAGACAGACAGACAGACAGACAGACAGACAGACAGACAGACAGACAGACAGACAGACAGACAGACAGACAGACAGACAGACAGACAGACAGACAGACAGACAGACAGACAGACAGACAGACAGACAGACAGACAGACAGACAGACAGACAGACAGACAGACAGACAGACAGACAGACAGACAGACAGACAGACAGACAGACAGACAGACAGACAGACAGACAGACAGACAGACAGACAGACAGACAGACAGACAGACAGACAGACAGACAGACAGACAGACAGACAGACAGACAGACAGACAGACAGACAGACAGACAGACAGACAGACAGACAGACAGACAGACAGACAGACAGACAGACAGACAGACAGACAGACAGACAGACAGACAGACAGACAGACAGACAGACAGACAGACAGACAGACAGACAGACAGACAGACAGACAGACAGACAGACAGACAGACAGACAGACAGACAGACAGACAGACAGACAGACAGACAGACAGACAGACAGACAGACAGACAGACAGACAGACAGACAGACAGACAGACAGACAGACAGACAGACAGACAGACAGACAGACAGACAGACAGACAGACAGACAGACAGACAGACAGACAGACAGACAGACAGACAGACAGACAGACAGACAGACAGACAGACAGACAGACAGACAGACAGACAGACAGACAGACAGACAGACAGACAGACAGACAGACAGACAGACAGACAGACAGACAGACAGACAGACAGACAGACAGACAGACAGACAGACAGACAGACAGACAGACAGACAGACAGACAGACAGACAGACAGACAGACAGACAGACAGACAGACAGACAGACAGACAGACAGACAGACAGACAGACAGACAGACAGACAGACAGACAGACAGACAGACAGACAGACAGACAGACAGACAGACAGACAGACAGACAGACAGACAGACAGACAGACAGACAGACAGACAGACAGACAGACAGACAGACAGACAGACAGACAGACAGACAGACAGACAGACAGACAGACAGACAGACAGACAGACAGACAGACAGACAGACAGACAGACAGACAGACAGACAGACAGACAGACAGACAGACAGACAGACAGACAGACAGACAGACAGACAGACAGACAGACAGACAGACAGACAGACAGACAGACAGACAGACAGACAGACAGACAGACAGACAGACAGACAGACAGACAGACAGACAGACAGACAGACAGACAGACAGACAGACAGACAGACAGACAGACAGACAGACAGACAGACAGACAGACAGACAGACAGACAGACAGACAGACAGACAGACAGACAGACAGACAGACAGACAGACAGACAGACAGACAGACAGACAGACAGACAGACAGACAGACAGACAGACAGACAGACAGACAGACAGACAGACAGACAGACAGACAGACAGACAGACAGACAGACAGACAGACAGACAGACAGACAGACAGACAGACAGACAGACAGACAGACAGACAGACAGACAGACAGACAGACAGACAGACAGACAGACAGACAGACAGACAGACAGACAGACAGACAGACAGACAGACAGACAGACAGACAGACAGACAGACAGACAGACAGACAGACAGACAGACAGACAGACAGACAGACAGACAGACAGACAGACAGACAGACAGACAGACAGACAGACAGACAGACAGACAGACAGACAGACAGACAGACAGACAGACAGACAGACAGACAGACAGACAGACAGACAGACAGACAGACAGACAGACAGACAGACAGACAGACAGACAGACAGACAGACAGACAGACAGACAGACAGACAGACAGACAGACAGACAGACAGACAGACAGACAGACAGACAGACAGACAGACAGACAGACAGACAGACAGACAGACAGACAGACAGACAGACAGACAGACAGACAGACAGACAGACAGACAGACAGACAGACAGACAGACAGACAGACAGACAGACAGACAGACAGACAGACAGACAGACAGACAGACAGACAGACAGACAGACAGACAGACAGACAGACAGACAGACAGACAGACAGACAGACAGACAGACAGACAGACAGACAGACAGACAGACAGACAGACAGACAGACAGACAGACAGACAGACAGACAGACAGACAGACAGACAGACAGACAGACAGACAGACAGACAGACAGACAGACAGACAGACAGACAGACAGACAGACAGACAGACAGACAGACAGACAGACAGACAGACAGACAGACAGACAGACAGACAGACAGACAGACAGACAGACAGACAGACAGACAGACAGACAGACAGACAGACAGACAGACAGACAGACAGACAGACAGACAGACAGACAGACAGACAGACAGACAGACAGACAGACAGACAGACAGACAGACAGACAGACAGACAGACAGACAGACAGACAGACAGACAGACAGACAGACAGACAGACAGACAGACAGACAGACAGACAGACAGACAGACAGACAGACAGACAGACAGACAGACAGACAGACAGACAGACAGACAGACAGACAGACAGACAGACAGACAGACAGACAGACAGACAGACAGACAGACAGACAGACAGACAGACAGACAGACAGACAGACAGACAGACAGACAGACAGACAGACAGACAGACAGACAGACAGACAGACAGACAGACAGACAGACAGACAGACAGACAGACAGACAGACAGACAGACAGACAGACAGACAGACAGACAGACAGACAGACAGACAGACAGACAGACAGACAGACAGACAGACAGACAGACAGACAGACAGACAGACAGACAGACAGACAGACAGACAGACAGACAGACAGACAGACAGACAGACAGACAGACAGACAGACAGACAGACAGACAGACAGACAGACAGACAGACAGACAGACAGACAGACAGACAGACAGACAGACAGACAGACAGACAGACAGACAGACAGACAGACAGACAGACAGACAGACAGACAGACAGACAGACAGACAGACAGACAGACAGACAGACAGACAGACAGACAGACAGACAGACAGACAGACAGACAGACAGACAGACAGACAGACAGACAGACAGACAGACAGACAGACAGACAGACAGACAGACAGACAGACAGACAGACAGACAGACAGACAGACAGACAGACAGACAGACAGACAGACAGACAGACAGACAGACAGACAGACAGACAGACAGACAGACAGACAGACAGACAGACAGACAGACAGACAGACAGACAGACAGACAGACAGACAGACAGACAGACAGACAGACAGACAGACAGACAGACAGACAGACAGACAGACAGACAGACAGACAGACAGACAGACAGACAGACAGACAGACAGACAGACAGACAGACAGACAGACAGACAGACAGACAGACAGACAGACAGACAGACAGACAGACAGACAGACAGACAGACAGACAGACAGACAGACAGACAGACAGACAGACAGACAGACAGACAGACAGACAGACAGACAGACAGACAGACAGACAGACAGACAGACAGACAGACAGACAGACAGACAGACAGACAGACAGACAGACAGACAGACAGACAGACAGACAGACAGACAGACAGACAGACAGACAGACAGACAGACAGACAGACAGACAGACAGACAGACAGACAGACAGACAGACAGACAGACAGACAGACAGACAGACAGACAGACAGACAGACAGACAGACAGACAGACAGACAGACAGACAGACAGACAGACAGACAGACAGACAGACAGACAGACAGACAGACAGACAGACAGACAGACAGACAGACAGACAGACAGACAGACAGACAGACAGACAGACAGACAGACAGACAGACAGACAGACAGACAGACAGACAGACAGACAGACAGACAGACAGACAGACAGACAGACAGACAGACAGACAGACAGACAGACAGACAGACAGACAGACAGACAGACAGACAGACAGACAGACAGACAGACAGACAGACAGACAGACAGACAGACAGACAGACAGACAGACAGACAGACAGACAGACAGACAGACAGACAGACAGACAGACAGACAGACAGACAGACAGACAGACAGACAGACAGACAGACAGACAGACAGACAGACAGACAGACAGACAGACAGACAGACAGACAGACAGACAGACAGACAGACAGACAGACAGACAGACAGACAGACAGACAGACAGACAGACAGACAGACAGACAGACAGACAGACAGACAGACAGACAGACAGACAGACAGACAGACAGACAGACAGACAGACAGACAGACAGACAGACAGACAGACAGACAGACAGACAGACAGACAGACAGACAGACAGACAGACAGACAGACAGACAGACAGACAGACAGACAGACAGACAGACAGACAGACAGACAGACAGACAGACAGACAGACAGACAGACAGACAGACAGACAGACAGACAGACAGACAGACAGACAGACAGACAGACAGACAGACAGACAGACAGACAGACAGACAGACAGACAGACAGACAGACAGACAGACAGACAGACAGACAGACAGACAGACAGACAGACAGACAGACAGACAGACAGACAGACAGACAGACAGACAGACAGACAGACAGACAGACAGACAGACAGACAGACAGACAGACAGACAGACAGACAGACAGACAGACAGACAGACAGACAGACAGACAGACAGACAGACAGACAGACAGACAGACAGACAGACAGACAGACAGACAGACAGACAGACAGACAGACAGACAGACAGACAGACAGACAGACAGACAGACAGACAGACAGACAGACAGACAGACAGACAGACAGACAGACAGACAGACAGACAGACAGACAGACAGACAGACAGACAGACAGACAGACAGACAGACAGACAGACAGACAGACAGACAGACAGACAGACAGACAGACAGACAGACAGACAGACAGACAGACAGACAGACAGACAGACAGACAGACAGACAGACAGACAGACAGACAGACAGACAGACAGACAGACAGACAGACAGACAGACAGACAGACAGACAGACAGACAGACAGACAGACAGACAGACAGACAGACAGACAGACAGACAGACAGACAGACAGACAGACAGACAGACAGACAGACAGACAGACAGACAGACAGACAGACAGACAGACAGACAGACAGACAGACAGACAGACAGACAGACAGACAGACAGACAGACAGACAGACAGACAGACAGACAGACAGACAGACAGACAGACAGACAGACAGACAGACAGACAGACAGACAGACAGACAGACAGACAGACAGACAGACAGACAGACAGACAGACAGACAGACAGACAGACAGACAGACAGACAGACAGACAGACAGACAGACAGACAGACAGACAGACAGACAGACAGACAGACAGACAGACAGACAGACAGACAGACAGACAGACAGACAGACAGACAGACAGACAGACAGACAGACAGACAGACAGACAGACAGACAGACAGACAGACAGACAGACAGACAGACAGACAGACAGACAGACAGACAGACAGACAGACAGACAGACAGACAGACAGACAGACAGACAGACAGACAGACAGACAGACAGACAGACAGACAGACAGACAGACAGACAGACAGACAGACAGACAGACAGACAGACAGACAGACAGACAGACAGACAGACAGACAGACAGACAGACAGACAGACAGACAGACAGACAGACAGACAGACAGACAGACAGACAGACAGACAGACAGACAGACAGACAGACAGACAGACAGACAGACAGACAGACAGACAGACAGACAGACAGACAGACAGACAGACAGACAGACAGACAGACAGACAGACAGACAGACAGACAGACAGACAGACAGACAGACAGACAGACAGACAGACAGACAGACAGACAGACAGACAGACAGACAGACAGACAGACAGACAGACAGACAGACAGACAGACAGACAGACAGACAGACAGACAGACAGACAGACAGACAGACAGACAGACAGACAGACAGACAGACAGACAGACAGACAGACAGACAGACAGACAGACAGACAGACAGACAGACAGACAGACAGACAGACAGACAGACAGACAGACAGACAGACAGACAGACAGACAGACAGACAGACAGACAGACAGACAGACAGACAGACAGACAGACAGACAGACAGACAGACAGACAGACAGACAGACAGACAGACAGACAGACAGACAGACAGACAGACAGACAGACAGACAGACAGACAGACAGACAGACAGACAGACAGACAGACAGACAGACAGACAGACAGACAGACAGACAGACAGACAGACAGACAGACAGACAGACAGACAGACAGACAGACAGACAGACAGACAGACAGACAGACAGACAGACAGACAGACAGACAGACAGACAGACAGACAGACAGACAGACAGACAGACAGACAGACAGACAGACAGACAGACAGACAGACAGACAGACAGACAGACAGACAGACAGACAGACAGACAGACAGACAGACAGACAGACAGACAGACAGACAGACAGACAGACAGACAGACAGACAGACAGACAGACAGACAGACAGACAGACAGACAGACAGACAGACAGACAGACAGACAGACAGACAGACAGACAGACAGACAGACAGACAGACAGACAGACAGACAGACAGACAGACAGACAGACAGACAGACAGACAGACAGACAGACAGACAGACAGACAGACAGACAGACAGACAGACAGACAGACAGACAGACAGACAGACAGACAGACAGACAGACAGACAGACAGACAGACAGACAGACAGACAGACAGACAGACAGACAGACAGACAGACAGACAGACAGACAGACAGACAGACAGACAGACAGACAGACAGACAGACAGACAGACAGACAGACAGACAGACAGACAGACAGACAGACAGACAGACAGACAGACAGACAGACAGACAGACAGACAGACAGACAGACAGACAGACAGACAGACAGACAGACAGACAGACAGACAGACAGACAGACAGACAGACAGACAGACAGACAGACAGACAGACAGACAGACAGACAGACAGACAGACAGACAGACAGACAGACAGACAGACAGACAGACAGACAGACAGACAGACAGACAGACAGACAGACAGACAGACAGACAGACAGACAGACAGACAGACAGACAGACAGACAGACAGACAGACAGACAGACAGACAGACAGACAGACAGACAGACAGACAGACAGACAGACAGACAGACAGACAGACAGACAGACAGACAGACAGACAGACAGACAGACAGACAGACAGACAGACAGACAGACAGACAGACAGACAGACAGACAGACAGACAGACAGACAGACAGACAGACAGACAGACAGACAGACAGACAGACAGACAGACAGACAGACAGACAGACAGACAGACAGACAGACAGACAGACAGACAGACAGACAGACAGACAGACAGACAGACAGACAGACAGACAGACAGACAGACAGACAGACAGACAGACAGACAGACAGACAGACAGACAGACAGACAGACAGACAGACAGACAGACAGACAGACAGACGGACATCGTTAGATCGACTTAAAATCGATCAAGGATCATGAATATATATACTTTATGGGGTCCTAAACCAATATTTCAATGTGTTACATACGGAATGACAAACTTATATATACCCTCTATCACCAGAGTGGAGGGTATAAAAATATCTAATAGTCGACGAGTTATAGCCAAAAAACCATATACACAATATGCTGAAAATCGGCACTTGACTGCAAAGTTTGAAGGTCAATTGAAAAAAATCGAACTAACATAAACAAACGCCGCGATACGCGTCTTCTAACTAAGCCTCTATTTTAACCCCTCACTCTTAGAATCGACCTAACTTTTGCTAACCTGAATTTGTTTCACAGTGTATTTTTACTTTTATAATCAAAGAAATTTAATCCCGAAAAATCCCGGAATCCCGGGATCCCTGGATTTTGATTTTCAAATCCCGAATCCCGGGATTTTAAAAAACCGATCCCGTTTGACAGCCCTAATTAAAACTTAAATAAAAGCATAAAAAAATTAAAGTCGGTCGATCTCGACTATCTGATTCTAATTTTATATTATGGTAAGTTTATCTATTTGTTAAGGGCTTGTCTACTTGTTCTCAAAATTACAATCTGTTTAGCAAAAACTGCTTTCAAGTTCCCAAACGAGTACAATTGATCAAAAAATAATAATTCCTAAGAATTCGGTATTAAGAATCCATTTTAAAAAATTTTTTTGATAACCAGTTGCGAAATAATTCTTTTAAATCTCCAAATTTAGTAAACAACTAAAGGTCCAAATCGATTAGACACGAGAATAACAAAACTATTATAAAATTTTGTTTTATTAAATTAAATTAAAAAACAAAGAAAAAACAATTAAAAATTATAAATAAATAAGCTCTTTAATAAATACAAGAATTACACTAGTTTGCAATGTTTTTGCACAAACTTCTAAATTGTTTTTGCTCATCACTTTTTGTTTTTCTAAATATTTTACTACGTGCACAGATAAAAATAAATTTTAAACTGAATTATTGAATTATATCAAATAAAATTTCGAGTGTTGCTACCATATTCAGCTATGACAAACGAATTTTGGGGCTGTTTTAATTAAATGTCAGTTATATCAACCGAATTCAGTTGTGTCAACTGATATTCAATTGTGACAACCTAAATGTAAATGCATCAATTGATTTCTTTTTTGGCTTCAACATCAACTTTCAGTTGGAAATTGGCAAATTTCTTTTCTGTGTGTGGGAAATAAGAAACCCCATAACTCGAGAAGGCGATTTGATAAACAAATTGTTGACCTCAAATTCGTGGGTGGGAATTCGAAAAACTTCCCGAGTAAAAAATATTGATATGATCATATATGAATTCAGATCTGATCCATATATGGGTTCAGATCCGTAATTTGAGTCTATCAAATTGGATCTGAAAACATCTGACATCATATCTGAGCAGATATGTATGCGTTATTTGTAAAAATAATTAAATTTTTATTTTTTTTTTTGTTAATTTTTTTTTTATTATTATAAAACAATATCACATACATACATAAAAAAAATCTCCAACTGCAGATACATCAAGGAGTTTTAATGTACACATAATTTCCACATTTGGGTTCCCTACATAACTCATTGTATGTATTTCCACGTTTCATTCAGCTATTCCTCTCGAAAATCAAAAATCTGCAATGAAAATTTATCAATTTATATATTTTGACTTTTTCTTAAATAAATTGCTTACCTTTTTGGTGGTTTCTTCTGCCTTTTTGATGTTTTTCCAAAAAAAAAAAATTAACAAATAAATGTGTTTGTTATTTTTGAAAATTTTTTGACATTTTTTTTTTTTTTTAAATTATTTAAAAACAAAAACATTTAAGGGAAGTAACTCTGAGTAAAGGGAGGTATACACAAGTATGGTGTTTATTTGATGTCATATATGAATTGATAAAAACATATCTGATATTATATATGACCAGATATAATTATATCTGATATTTAAAAATTTGGAAAGATATCATATATGACCATATCAAATCAAATGTGATCAGATATGAAAATATCTGATATCAGATATCGTCAGATATGAATACATCTGCTTAAATATATGAACATATACAATTTTATCTGATACCATATCTTTTCAGATATAATTTGATAAAATTTTATCAAATTGGATACATTTTGATATAATCTTTTTTACACGGGTTACAAAAAAAAAAAAATCTGTTAACCAGTGTTAGTTTTTAGTAGGAATAAAATGTTCATCCATTATTATTTCACGTTTTTTAAATGTAGGAGTACTCCCAATGGATAAAAACACAATAGAGTTGGCTAAAAACCACAAAAGAACAAAAATACAAATTTCGAATCGCGACAATACAAAATTTTACTATTAACATTTGTTTACCTTACTACAATCTACTCAATTTTACTAGTTTTACTACAGCTGGAAATTTTCAATACAAAAAATAAACAAATCTTTCCAGTTGTGGTAAAAATAGTAACGAATTTAGTTAAACAAACAGACCTAATATTTCAAACTAATATTCGAAAAATGAAAATTAGTTTCCTTCTATAAATTGGATGAATTTTAACAAATTTCAATTACATAAATTAAGAAAACACCAATCTATTTGAAGTAAAATTACACATTTTGTTTAAATTTAAAATTAAAATTAAATCATTTTAATTGGAGTATAGTTTTACTTCGGCCAATTTCTTTACTTCGAAATTTGTATTTTTATTTGTTTCAGCACACTCTAATGCAAATATTTTCATTCATACTTATAGACAAAAAAAAATCTCATTTATCGATAAATTTTTGTTATATCCAGCCATTTGGCAATTTTATGTTTTTTTTAGATTCAACACGTTTTTGTTTTGCAAATATATGCCCACTATTGATAGCTATTGAAATTTCTTGAGATTTTAAGTCAGTTTATTTGATTAATTTTATCAATTATATTTTATATTGATAATTGAAAATATGTAATTTCAAAATAAGCAGGAAATCTATATTTTCTCAAAAATATCTGAAAATCCTTTTATACACTTACAATAAAAATTGATATGCAATTAAAATATTTCCAACCAAATTTACGTAAAAATGAGCTTCCGATTTCAAAATCTTTCCTTAAATTACAGAAAAACTATGCTAATTTAACAGAGTACACCATACTTTTCCAGTTAGTAGCATTTTCTGGTAATTTTACTATAAAACTCTGTAAGATTTGGACAAAAAAAACTGTTAATTAACAGAGTTTCTAGTAAAATATTGGTTAAATAAACCACCATTTAACAAAGAAAACTCCGTAAATTTACATATATTTGTAAACTGCATTTGATGCAACCAAAATTTTCCAGAAAAAAACTCTGTAAATATACAGAGTTTAGTTAAATTAGGCTGACCATTCGTACTGATTTGATCAGTACATGTACTGATTTTTGATCATGTGTACTGATCAAAAAACGTTGTACTGATTTGTATTGATTTTTTAAAATATGTACTGATTGTACTGATTTTTGAACATTTCAACATAAAAAATAAATTTATTCGAAAATGCTGTACAAAAACCTGAATTTCCATACACTCAAAAAAAAGTGAACTAAAATCTGGGAAAATTAACTCAATTTTGAGAAAATGAGGGAATGATTTGGTTCCAAAGATTTTTTTCTTGGTTTTAGTTCATAATTTTCCCAAAAATAAGGAAACTTAATTTTTAAAATATTTTTAAAAAATTAAAAAAAATATTTTTTTTCCAAAAACCGCGAACTAAAACCGCGAACTAAAACCGCTTGTAGAGGCCTAAAAGGACCCTCCTAAAAATTTTTCATGATTTTTCCCGTTATTAGCTCAAAAATGCGCGTCGAGTTTTTGCTATTAGTTAACGAGATTTGCAAATATGCATTTCATCGACCCACCCTAATGGACATATATGTTGCAAATATGATCATATATGACTGCATACAATTTCATATATGACCATATATGCTCATATATTTACATATATGTATCCATTAAAGGTGTCCTAACGACTAAAGTAATTTTTCAAAATCACTTTTTAATACGTGGTAGGGTCCTAAATTGTAGTTTAGTATCCAAAAATAAGTGAGCCAAAATTTGGAGACAATCGGATAAAAACAACTCGTGCCGAAAATGGATTGAAGTTTTGGGACACTCTTATCTGATGAAAAAACACGTTTTTTCTAGTTTTTTGAAAAATATTGGTGTATGTTATTTTTTCTTAATTTTTTTGTTAAATAATAAGAAAATGGTAATAAATTACCTTTCCAAAAAGCTTAAAGAAATTCAAATCGGATGAAAAATAAGCATTTTACGCATACATGCCCCAGACCATTGCATGGTTTTTAAAGCCAAAATTTGAAAATTTTCAAAATTTTAAGGCAAAAAAATAAAAAAAATTAAATTTTACTTTATAATTATATTAAATATATGTTATAGATAAAAACTAACAGATATGGTAGTCTAACTTTTTTTTTCATTTGGCGTGGGTAGTGATATAATTACCGCGGATTCCAAAGAAAATGTGTTTTTCTAAAATAATTTAGCAAATATGGGAAACAAATTTCTGTATTGTATTATACGAAGTGAAATACATAAATTCTGTAAATTTTTTGAGAATTCGGGCATCTTTAACCCCTTTTCATCGAGGTGAAATGACAAATTTGAGACGTTATACATTTCTATAATACAAAATATCTGCATATATTCGATTTCTCAAAAGTTACAGAATTTACGTTTTACACTTCGATCCGCACAATAGAGCACAAATTTTCAAAAATTTGCTTAATTATTGTAGAAAAACGCATTTTATTTGGAATCCGCGGAAATTTTATCACTATCCGCGCCAAATAAAAAAAAAGCTTGACTACCATATCTGCTATTTTTAATCGTAAACATATTTTTAATACTTATGATCATAAAGTTAAATTAATTTTTTTTTATTTTTTTGCTTAAAAATTTTGAAAATTTTGAAATTCTGGCTTTAAAACCCATACAATGGTCTGGGGCATGTATGCGTAAAATGCTTGTTTTTTATCCGAATTTAATTTTATTAGTCTTTTTGGAAAGGTAATTTAGTACCATTTTCGTATTGTTTCACAAAAAAATTAAAAAAAAATAACAAATACCAACATTTTACCAAAAACTACAAAAAAAGGGTTTTTCTTTCATATAAGAATGCCCCAAAACTTCAATCCATTTTCGGCACGAGTTATTTTTAGCCGATTGTCCCCAAATTTTGGCTCACACATTTTTAGATACTAAAGAACAATTTAGGACCCTACCAGGTGTAAAAAGATGATTTTCGTTTTTAAGGACACCTCTAGTATCCATATATTTACATATATGTATCCATATATGCTCAGTTTTCACCGGGTAAGCTTGAACTAAATTGTTTTTTAAGAAATATGTCTTAAAAATTAAGATACGTTTCTTAGATTTGTGGAAAATTTCTTTGGCAGTAAGAATGTTTTTCCTAATATTAAAAAAAATCCATTTAAAGAAAACTATGAACTAATTATAAGTAAATGAACTAAAATTTTTTCCTCATAGTTAAGAACATTTCTCATTTTTAAGTTAAATTTAACTAAATTTTAGGAAAATTCATGATAAATTTTCAAAGAAATTTTTTCCTTAATTTTAGTTATGTCTTTTTTTTTTCAGTGTAATATAAGTCATCGGAGTTGTTTTTTATAAGTCTGAAAATTAGATAATTGATTATGAATTTATTCTAAGGAGATTAGAGTTCGTGAATCAAGAGGTTCCTTAACGCAAAAATGAATCTGATCATGAGGTTATTTTGATCTTCCTAAATTTATATGAAAATGCGCACAGAATCTTTGAGGGTTTCTATATTTTTAAAAAGATGATGTAAATTGCATGAATCCAAATGATTCTGAGATCTTAGAAGAGGTAATGTCATCAAAGCTTATTCGAAAAAGCGCTCAGAAAATCAGGGCCTTTAAAAAAACACGTGATTATTAGCTGTAAAGTTTTCTTACAGGAAAAGTTGTAAAAACTTACGGAAAAAGTCTTCAAAATCTGAGGGATTTTCTTATTCTCAAAACCTGTGGAATTTTGTTATATTTTCTGCACGGAAGCAGAAAATGAAGTCGTTTAAAGTCAACTAAATTTTCTGCAAAATACAACAATTGTTTTTTGCAGTTGTTTTTTAACAGTTGTTTTGGCAGTTGTTTTACTCAAAATACTTGGGGTCAAGTTAGTTTAACCGACATTTTTTGAGTGTTGAAAAAAAATTTAGAGAGTTATTTCTAGAAACAAAAAAAACATTAAAACTTGGGCGTACTGATTTAAGATCAGAAAAAAATGGTCACCCTAAGTTAAATGCATGTTATTTTTCTAAATTTTTATAAGACTTCTGAAAAGAATTTTTTTATTTGTTATTTCTTTTTAAATTTTTTGGCACTATTTCATTTTTTTCTCAAAAAAAAAAATACAGATGCAGATAAAATTTTGGTGTTGGTATCAAAAATTTTGAGGTGTCCTTACATTTTCGTCATAATACTTGAACAGCTGAACCCATTTCGCTCAAATGGTATACCAAACTTCGCGAGACAACTGAAAGTAAATTATATAAAGTTTCAGTCATATCTGTTTTATATTTTGGCCGTAATGCCATTTCAACAGACAGACGGACAGAACAACGGACAGACTTACGGACATAGCTAGAATGTCCTAGAATCGATTACTGGTCAATAATATATAACTTTATGGGCCAGGCCGATATTTCGATGAGTTACAAATAGAGTCATTGCCAAGTTTTTTCTTTTTTGCGGATTTTATCATTCAACTTGGTATCGAAAATTCTTAAATACCAACACTGTTTCACGTATTGTTATTATAAGATACTAATTTTAGTAAAATTCAGAAAACATCAAGAATATTCAGTAAAAACCGAATAAAAATTTAAGGAAGTTCAGAAAATACAAACAAAACGTAGACAAATTTAGGAAAACTCAGAAAATTTTTAAAAATTTTAAGAAATGAAAATTTAAAAAATAACAAGGAAAAATGTTCGTGTTGAACCCAGCAAAAACTGGATTATATATGGGGTTTTCGTGTCAACTGACACAACTTTTTAAACCGATATCTTCCGATCGGGATGAAATTTGCACCAAGGTTAGTCCTTCAACGAGATCGGTCAAGAACTCTCTGAGTTAGAGGGGGTCGAAATTTGACATTTTGGGCAAAGAGGTGTAAATTCTCATCCATGTAACTTCTTACCTATTTTTTGTTGCAAAATATGTCCCCAATAGTTTAGATAGCTATTTTTTCAGTCTTTCGAAAAAAAATTAAAAAAAAGAAAAAAAAATTTTTGATTTTTTTTTTTTTAATACAAAACTTTTTTGACTTTTTCCTTAAATTGGGCTCTTTTTTTTAATTCAAAAGAAACCTTAGGCGATTTCCTTTAAGAGCTATGGGGTCGCTTAGTGGGATGCGAGTGGGATATCTATGAATTTTTTTTTTTTTTTTAACTTTGGAACACAAAAAACGGTTCTTCAATTTGCACTATTAGGCGTGGGATAGCTCACCAGTTTTCGATTTCGATCCGCGATACCCTCTAATTTTTATAGGTTCGAAAAAGAAAGCACGAGCCAAAAAATGAGGGCGGTGGGGTGGGGCCATATGACCCCACATCGGGTCAAAGTTGGGCGTAAAGAGGTAAAAATCCTCAAAAAGCCCCAAATCTGCCCTAGAAACGCCACTGGAGGGGTGCAATGTGAGACGAACCTCCAAAAATTTTCTGCTCCCAACATTTTTCTTGAACATACCTTACCCCTATTTCCACTTCCTAAGGGGGCTCCCATGCAAAACATTTTTAAAAAATTTGATCCTACCATTCTAACTTACCCTAAAGTGCCCCTAGTGGAGCCAAATGTATGACCGAATTCCATTATTTTATTAATTCCAACATTTTTTGCAAACATACCTACAATGTATCTTTAACCCTTAAGGTCCCCATACATTTCTTTTATTTTTTATAAATTTGTTTTATAAAAATTTCATTTTGTACGGGAGCCCCCTTAAGAAGTGGAAATAGAGGTTAGGTATATTCAAGAAAAATGTTGGGGGCAGAAAATTAATGAAGGTCGGTCTCACATTGCACCCCTCCATGGGCAGTTCTAGGGCAGTTGTGGGGCTTTTTGTGGATTTTAACCTCTTTACGCCCTATTTTGACCCCGATGAGGAGCCATATGGCCCCACCCCACCGCCCTTATTTTTTGGCTCATGCCTTCTTTTTCGAATCTATCAAAATTATAGGGTGTCCCGGATCGAAATCGAAAACTGGTGAGCTATCCCACGCCTAATAGTGCAAATGGAAGAACCGTTTTTTGTGTTCCAAAGTTAAAAAAAAAAAAATTCATAGATATCCCGCTCGCATCCCACTAAGCGACCCCATAGCTCTTAAAGGAAATCACCTAAGCTTTCTTTTAAATAAAAAAAAAAAGGAGAAAGTTAAAAAAGTTTTGGATTTTGAAGAAAAAAAATCAAAAATTTTTTTTTTATTTTTTTTTTATATTTTTTTTCGAAAGACTGAAGAAATAGCTATCTAAACTATTTGGGACACATTTTGCTAAAAACAATATGTAAGAAGTTACATGGATAAGAATAAACACCTCTTTGGACAAAATGTCAAATTTCTAATCCCTCTAACTCAGAGAGTCCTTGACCGATCTCGTTGAAAATTGTGTCTGAACTGCTATCCAATAGGACTAACCTTGGTGCAAATTTCATCCTGATCGGAAGATATCGGTTTCAAAAGTTGTGTCAGTTGACACGAAAACCCCCATATGTATCATAAGGTTTTCACTTTTTGATATAAAATACTTATCTGTGACTCTTTATTTTATAAATGTAATGGGAAAAGTAATCAGAAAGGTAATACAGTTTTTTCTGGGAGGTAATATCTATGGGAGTT